>JAVIWC010000763.1:0-21457 GCA_031894815.1 Creontiades dilutus | reverse complement strand
CTATACTGCTATTGTACAGTAACACCTAACCAGTTGTCTGGCAGCGGGGTCATAATTGGCCATTGTCAAGGATGTCGCACGATTCCTTGGCACTCTGTGAATACTGCTGAACTGACAAACTTTGAGAAAGAAAACTTTATTAGGGGCAAAAAAAAAAGAAGGTTTTCACGGTACAATAGAAAAGGCTTATTATTCAGATATATCTACCTAATAATTAGATATTTTTTAAATTATTTAAAAAATTTTGGTTCCTACTGAATTAGGTAGGTACTTTATATTTTCAAAACCACATCTTATTTTGGATCAAATGCCTCGAATAGCAACTCATGATATATTCATTAATACCCCCACTTTGGTCACCTCGGATGAAAACTGAATTGTGCTCCATAAAATACCTATTACAGCTTTTTTGGTAAGAGAATATTGGGGAACGGTTAGGAGAAAAACAACGCATACCTAAAATTGACGTGGGTAAGTACATATTTTTGGTTGACAATTTTGAATAATGTGTTTTTAACAATGAAAAACACAAAATTCATTCATTGTGGTCAACGAAAATTTGAGATGATCACAGTATCAAGTCTTTGAATCTTTCAAAAATACCTAATAAATCACGAATATTTATTGTAATGACGAGATGAATTGCAGCTAAGTGAACAATATTGCAACATTTTATTAAAATTGAAAAGGAACAGAAAACTTTCGATCTATGAATGCTAAATGGGATACACTAAAAAAGATAAAAAGCACTTAGATCAATCACAACCGTTCATTATAATGACAAGATAAACACTTTAAGCTGCATGAACGAGATTGCAGCATCATTAATAATATCAAAAAGGAACCAAAATGGCCTAACCCGTAAAAATTGAAATGATCACAGTATCAAGTCTTTAAATCTTTCAAAAATACCTAATAAATCACGAATATTTATTGTAATGTCGAGATGAATTACGGCTAAAACTCAACAATAAAACTCTACTCAACTACAAAAATTACATTCTAAAGTTCAAACAAGTCTAACTCCGAACGATAACTGAAAGACGCACTGAAAAGAAAATTCCTAGATGAAAAGCTGAGGGAAAGGCGCGCTGATAATTGTCAAGTGTCAAACAGTTCACGTCAAGGTCAAGTCAAGTGTCAAACAGTTTCACGGCTGAGCCGCGTTTCAGGAGGAGCGCCACCTGCAGTCGCGGGTATGGTCTTGAACGTCTCGTGAAACCCACAAGGCTATAATGCCGCTTGGGGTGGAACAGTAAATTCAAGAGGTTATCAACCTAGAAACCCACAAGGCTACAATGCCGCTTGGGGTGAACTATTAGAATCAAGAGGTTATTAACCTAGAAACCCACAAGGCTATAAGGGCCGCTTGGGGTGAAACATTTAGAATCACATTACTCCTCAGTGGTTACAGGGGTGATCACCTAGAAACACAAGGCACAATTTAATTAATCTGCATCAAGAGGTTATCAACCTAGAAACCCACAAGGCTACAATGCCGCTTGGGGTGAACTATTAGAATCAAAGGTTATTTGCATTATTGGGGTGAAACATTTAGAATCACATTACTCCTCAGTGGTTACAGGAGGTGAGCTCACTCACAAAGCAAATCACGATTAATTAATCTGCATCGTAGTTTCAACAAAAGAAAGTCTTATCAACTGCCTGGGATCTCAAATAGTTTCAACCATACTTGCATTAATGCTACAGCTTCATTAAAAGCCTCAACTGCCTGGGATCTTTCAAACAGCTTCAACTCCACTTACCTTCATTCACCAAATGCATCAGCTTCTCCTCAGTTATCAAGTGCACAGAACTCTGTAGCTTAAGCTTAGTAATTGTAAAATTAAGGCTAGTTTTTTTAAAGGAGTACTCTTTTAACACTAAAATAATAAAATAAAATAAAAAATTTTCCTTCAGAAAATTTTTTAAAGGAAATTAAATTTTTGCCTTGAATCTGTGAGGTTTCAGGGTTGGCTATAAGGGGAGGTTTGGAGGCCAATCATTAACTTAAAGTTAAATTTCCTTTAAAAAAATCATATAATTAAATCTGTGGCATTCACTGTAAACCCTCAGAAAACATAACAGTGGAAAAAACGCCACAACGTATGTTTTATTATATATTCAAGAGGCATAAAGCTAATTATGCTGACCCTATGAACAGAAAGCCTGAAGTAATCTCATTGTACAATTTAACCAAGGCAGGTACAGACATTTTGAATATGAAGTGCAGTAATTATTGTGCCAACCAGAGAACTAGACGGTAGCCATTGGCAATATTTTATCACCTACTGGCTGTGGGTGGTTCGAATGCCTATGTCCTTTACAATCATTTTCGATGGTAAGAAGATGTCACATTTTCATTTCCTACACTAACTGGCGCTTTCTTTGATTCACGATCATTTGAAAGAACGACTCAAAATAGTCAATCTCCCACACAACCTACAAAACTTGATTTCTCAAGTTTTGGCGGAATCTTCTTCATAATCTTCCACTGGCTCTGACTCTCGGAACTTGGATCGAAACACTGGACAACTTCGTCTGCTGTAAAAAGTGACAGACTAGAAAGTCGCAAAGATTATGACTATGTAATAAATGTGTAGCAAAACTTGTCGGGTAAAATGATGAAACTAAGGTGCCCAGTCACTTTTCCAGTACTTTATGAGCATGAGCTTTTTTTTTGTAATTCGTTCCTGTTCTTCATGCAATATTTCTTAAAAATGTGTTCTAATGTTTCACTGTGCGTTACTTCTTGAACATTTCTTCTTGTGTTTGTTTATGTGATTTTACTTGAAAATTTGTTCTAGTTCCTTTTAATTCATGGGTCAAGATTCAGATAACAATGTGGAAAAAAGATTAATTTAGCGCTAAAATTTTGTTGGAAGAAAAAAAACAGAGTATAGTAAGTATATTTTTTTTTTACTTAACGAATTTCTAAGATTTTTACGGTAATTTTTAAAATTTAAATTTAATGAATTTTACACAAGTGATATTTTTTTCAATAATTGACAGCTACTGCATTACTTATTGCATACTTATTTCGTTTAAATCAAACTGAGTAGTTTAAACAAAGAAGTTTAAGTGTTCAAGAAAATCAAAATAAAAAAAATAGATGACAATTTTACTACTGTACACTATAATTTCTTATTTCTGATCCTTTTTTGTCATTAGATGTTTTGTTTTTTTTTATTTTTGAAACAGCAGCTACTTATTGTTCATCATGAATTGTTACATTGTGACACGTAAACAATGAAGAAAATTTTTTATCTAGGTGAAATATTGATGATAACATGACTATCGTCTGACAGGTGGATGTTCCAACTAACATTGGGACTGATGTGGGTGTTCCACCAAACACAATGTGGATGGATGTTCCGTTCTAAGTGTTAAATATTCCTTGTAGACTGAATGGTTTGGATTCAAATAATGTAAAAACTTTTGAAATACGATTTATGCAAGGAACATGATCTTCTTGTAAAATTTTCAACTTGTAAAACAGTATTGTTATTTTTGTATCAGAAAGCCTATCAAGATATATGACTCGTCCGCAGAAAATTATTCAAGTGAGTTTTCATTGAAGTATCTAAATAAAGATAAGAATATAGAGACCTCCAAAAGAAAATCAATGTTATGAATACAGTAACTGTATTTATAACAATGTTATATATTGTGAGCATCGCCCGCCGACAACGGGACAAGTTGACGTGGGACCATCGATTGGAGATGTGGATTATGATTTGAGTGTTCTATGTTTTTTAATGGTTTATCTGATAAAGGGGGGCTCGTCCCACATTTTCGCCCCCCTTCCTTTTGTATTACGGTTTTGAAGTTGGTTGGTCGTGTTGGGTGCTTTATAACCCTTATTTTATTGTAAGCCGAGTTCTTGGAATCTGGGAGGCTCCGGGTTTTCTGTTTATTTGGTCAATGGTCCTGGTAGGGGTTAGGATTGGGCAACACACGGTAACAATTAGGGGAACCGAGGAGGCGTCAGCCGAGACGTTGAGGAGGATCGCTCTCTGCTCTACTTGACTCCAGCCGATCAACAGGACCGACGTCACCCCCGAGGAGACCAGGGGCCGAGGGTGGCCAACCGCCACGTCACCGACTCTCCGCCTTGGAACCACCGCCTCTCCGCCGTGGACCCGCCGCCTACATACCCCATACATCAAGGTATTGTGTTGCCCCATCCTATTTAATACCTGATGAGTTGTTTTTTTTGTTAGAGTTCCGCATTTATAGGCCCCAGATCCTAGGAATGAGGCTAGAGGGGCCCAGCATCGGCGCCAACTTCATAGGGCCAGTGTTAAACATTTCCCCTAATATAATGGTTCAAATGGACTAACGTTATTCTGAGTTCTACCGAAGCCCCTCGTTCCTAATCCTTGCACACCCCCTACACGCTCCCATTGATCTATTTACACCTAGTTCAGGGTATATGGGTAAGATAGGGAGCGTTCAGCGGCTCCGCCCCCGGGCCTGTGCTTCTCCCGTTTTAGGTGCTGCCTCCAGGGACTTCAAGAGCTCGCCACCCGATCCGCAGGTACAGGACACAAGAGGAGAGCACCGGAGTAAGAGCACGGTCTTAGGGGCGCGGCGAATGCAGGACCTTGGGTAAGTTACCGCCCGGGGGAAGTCGCTGTCCCCCGGGACCCTCCTCGCGCCGTAGGGAAAGTCAGGTTGGCGGCCCGAGGGGGGTGGGTGCTGACAATATCTAACTGTTAGATATATTGCTCCCACAAGAAACAATGAACTGTTCAGGTAGAAGCAGTGCTCCCAGTCTGCAAAGGCGTACACTCATAAAAAAAATAATAAAATAAAATTACCCAAGACCTGTCTTACTATAGTGTAGGGGAGAATAATGCAACGAAAACTATTATTATATTTAGCAAATCAAACTGAACAGAATGGAATTGATACGTAGGTATAATTATTGTTGGTAATCAAACAAAATTAATTTGAAAGTAATTATTTGAACATAGAGGCCGCTTAAATAATGAAAATGGTGAGGTTGTTTAAATAGTCATAATTTAGCAATAGTGCGTATTCGGTTTAATTTTTGAAAGCAGGGCAGTATGTCTGGTGTCTGGTACACTAGACAATTTCAGTGTTTAGATTTGTTGGCTGCGTGGATTGAAAATCCAGATTCCCTTAAGTAGGTACATTGAGGCAAATGAAAGATATGACCCTTTTACTTTTGCAGCAAGCAGTTGGTGAAACAGAAAAAACAGACGGAGGAGAAAACTTTGATGTTTCGGGTTTGTTTGGAAAATGGAATTACAGTGCTGCTTGACAACGACAAAGATGTACTGGTTCAACTGCTTTATCGTCAAGCATGATATCACTAACACACACTTTTATGAGGATTAGTGCAATGGAATGAGCTCTATTTGCCGGTGCCATTCGATAGCTTTCCAAATAAGATGCTTCTAAAGAACTTTCATTTACAGTTTTGCGTAATACATAAGGAGCCGCAATTGCACTTTTTAAAAAATAATCTGTATGTTTTTCCCCAAGTTCTGTAACTTCAAAGTGATGATACAATTGAACTAGGGGCATTGAACTGCTTGGAAGGACTGTCGGACAATTGATTGGTACATCGAGCTTCACCCACGTCAGTCTCTACAATTCATAAATCTTAATAACCGACAAGGTACTTACACTTTTTCATTACTTCACTTTCACTGGCTGTTTGACCTGCAGCTATTTGAAGACTTGTTGAATCCGTGAGTGCTGGAACTTGCAGTAGTACATCAACTGAAGATTCATTTGTATCATTTGCAATGGAAACTTATTTTCCAAATGATGGATACACTGATTGCTTCCACAAAGATCCTAACTTTCAAAACTGATTCATATTGAATAGGAATTAACAAAAGAAACTTGAGCTTAACTGCCATTATTGGAAAACAATGGCCGTGCTATTACTGTTGTTAGCCTCCCTTCACCTGGAATTTCCTAATCACCAAAAGAGCAATGACTTGTTATTTGGTAGCGGACCTGAAGGGTCAATAATCCCTGAAGGGGGGTTTACTGCAAAGATCCAGATGTACTGTAGGGGAGACAAGGTTGTGACAGAACAACACCAAATTGAATACTCTGGTTTATTACAAGAAAGTATATATAAATGCACAAAATATTGGTAAATTCGCAATGCAAAATAAATGTAATATCCTTAGATAAATAGGAATGAAACCAGGAACCTTAAGGTTTAATACGAAATCACAATAACGACTTATAATAGGTTGGTTAAGATATAGAGCATGAGCATGTATAAAACTAGTGTAAATTGCAATGGCTAAACGTACGGCAATCCAAAAGGTAACTCAATAATGTGTATACTGAATCCCTATTAGCGATCATGGATGTTAATGATTGGCGATCACGATCATGATCGTGATCGAGGCAATAAAGGTATACACTATATGATGAGAGATTGTAGGGATCTCCATTAATTATTTTATTTATTTTTGAACAGTTATGATTTATGCAAGTTGTTGAGTTGAGTAGTTATGGTTAAAATAAACAGTTGCGTTCAGAATTTCCAAAAACTCGTTTTTGTGGTGGTAAAAATAATTTTCATTATAATTACCACCTACAAAATCTGGTGACTTCCGACGTTCAAAAGCAAAATTAAATTCTATCCAAATTAATACAAATGAGTATGGCTGATGACCATCCAGGAAGTTTATCAGTCCAACAGCAAAATACATCACACAATGATGAAGCAAGCGTCGTCCGATTGAAACTCCCACCATTCTGGATAGAAAAGCCTGAAATCTGGTTCTTTCAAATTGAAGCGCAGTTTTTGAACGAAAAGATAAGGACCGAGAACAGTAAGTTCAATCAACTTGTTGCTAATTTGGAAACAAAATTTCTCGAAAACATTTGGGACATTATTACAAGTGATGAACTTGCAAAATATACAGCTGCTAAAAGAAGACTCCTAAATATATTTAAGGAAAGTGAAGATAAGCAACTAAAAAAATTGTTAACAGGCCTTGAACTCGGAGATATGAAACCAAGCCAGCTTCTTAGAAAAATGCAGTCACTTGCAGGCTCTGAGGTGACTCAAAAAGCTCTTAAAACTCTTTGGCTAGATAAATTACCTAACTCAGTTAGAAATATTCTCATTGTTAGCGACGAAAATCTCGAAAAATTATCTATTATGGCCGACAGAATTGCAGAAATGAACCCTCATAACGAACTTTACAACATAAAACAAGACATACCTCAACAAAAGAACACAATCTCCCAGACTCAAGTTACTAGCGAAATTCTGACTACACTCACTGCTCAAATCGCATCACTGACAAAACAAATTGCTGCACTCGAATCAAGATCACGATCTAGAAGCCGTAGTCCATATAACCGCAGATCTAGAAGTAAATCTCGCAGCAAGTATAATCCTGATGGAAAATATTGTTACTTTCATTTCCTATATGGTAGTCGATGTTATCCTGATAAATGCAAGCAACCTTGTGCATGGAAGAATTCGGAAAACATGGGCCAGCAGTCGAAGTAGCAGCAAACTCGGCTGCTGAGTTTCATGAAGATAGCTGCAAATCTCGTTTGTTCGTTACAGATAGAAAGACCGGTATCAGATTTTTAGTTGACAGCGGTGCTGACGTCTCAATTCTTCCTCCATCTAAAAATAGCATTCGTTCTCAAACAGATTACAAACTATATGCTGCAAACAACACCGAAATTCCGACATACGGCATGAAAAACATGACCATTGATTTAGGCCTACGTCGTTCTTTCCAGTGGTCGTTCATCATAGCTAGAACGACAAGGGGCATATTAGGGGCAGATTTCCTTAAAAAATATAATCTTTTGATAGACCTGAAGGGCAAACGACTGATAGATGGTGAAACTAAGTTCTTTTGTAAAGGCGAAATTTCATCAATCTCTGAAAATTTAATAATCAGCACAATGACCTCACATCAAAAATTCGCAGAAGTTTTCAACAAGTTTCCGGATTTAACCAAACCAAATTGGGTACCAAGTGAAATTAAGCATGATGTAAAACATTTCATCCAAACACATGGACAACCAGTGTTTTGTAAACCTCGCCCTTTAGATACCAAAAAAATGAAAATTGCGAGAGAAGAATTTCAATACATGCTTGACACTGGAATTATTAGGCCATCTAAATCGCAATGGGCAAGTGCTCTTCACATGGTTCCGAAGAAAGGCGGAACCTGGCGTCCATGTGGCGACTACAGGAGGTTGAACGACTGTACAGTACCAGATCGTTACCCCTTACCTCGGATAGAAGATTTTCAACATACCCTTAGAAACAAAACAATATTTTCGAAAATTGATCTTTTTAAGGCATATCACCAGATACCCATAGCACAAGAGGATAAAGATAAAACTGCCATAACAACTCCATTTGGTCTCTTTGAATTTAACGTTATGCCATTTGGGTTGAGGAATGCTCCTTCCACTTTTCAGCGTTTTGTTCATGAAGTTTTTAGAGGTCTTGATTTTATTTTTGCTT
The DNA here is from genome assembly GCA_031894815.1 of Creontiades dilutus. NCBI lineage: Eukaryota > Metazoa > Arthropoda > Insecta > Hemiptera > Miridae > Creontiades > Creontiades dilutus. The sequence continues at coordinate 12,954 of JAVIWC010000763.1, read as the reverse complement.
ATTTGGATGATGTCCTTATTTCTTCCTCATCAGATGAGGAGCATAAGAAACATCTAGAAATAGTATGTGAACGGCTGAACGAATACGGACTGAGAATCAATGTTTCAAAATCCATCATTGGTGAAAAACAAATTGAATTCCTAGGATATTTAGTTACACCCGAAGGATCTAAGCCTCTGCCAGAAAAAGTGAAGGTAATAACTGATTATAAGTTACCAGAAACCATTCATCAGTTACGTACGTTTCTAGGTATGCTCAATTTTTACCGTAGATATCTCAAGGACACAGCCAAAACACAAGCAATTTTACATGAATACCTAAAAGGAGCCAAGAAAAAAGACAATAGGAAAATAATGTGGACACAAGAAGCAAAAGATAATTTTGAAAAATGCAAACAAGACCTGGCAAATGCTGCTTTACTAACATATCCAAATCCAGAATTTACTATATCTTTGGTTGTGGATGCTAGTGATTTCGCAGTTGGAAGCGTTTTGCAGCAATATGAAGAAAATGGTTGGAAACCTATAGCATTCTTCTCCAAGAAACTGAATGACACCCAGAAATCATATTCTACGTACGATAGAGAATTGTTGGGCTGCTATCTGTCTGTAAAACACTTCAAACATTTTCTAGAAGGTATTAATTTCACAATTTACACAGACCATAAGCCATTAATTTTCGCATTTAAACAAAGAAACGATAAAGCTACTCCACGACAACTAAGACATTTGCAGTATATATCTCAATTTACAACTGACATTCAGCACATCAAGGGACAAGACAATGTTGTAGCGGACAATTTATCTAGATTGGAAGCTATCACAGTCATGGATTTTGACAAAATAGCCACTGATCAAGAAAATGATGAAGAACTGAGACATTTAAAGAAAAATAGTCAGTCCTTGAAATTTAAAAGCCATTTATTACCTTCAGGAAAACAATTATGGTGCGATGTTTCAACAGATAACATAAAACCTTTTATTCCAAAACAATTTCGATTCCAAATTTTTCAACAAATTCATAATATGGCTCATCCTGGTGTGAAAAGCACGATAAAACAGGTCACATCTAAATATATTTGGAATGGAATCAACAAGGATAAGCAGAAGAACAAAGAAAACAATGTTTCGATCGACAGACTAAAACCAGCATACCACTTACAGCATGAAGAATTCGAATCTACATTACCACCAACATCGAGTACAAAATTAACAACGACTTGCGGAACGTCCTCCAGGAAGAAAAAAAGAGTCAGATTTTCAAACCATGCCCTCACGAAGACACATTATTTTTGACCGGAGTTGTTCCTGGAGGGGGAGTAAATGTAGGGATCTCCATTAATTATTTTATTTATTTTTGAACAGTTATGATTTATGCAAGTTGTTGAGTTGAGTAGTTATGGTTAAAATAAACAGTTGCGTTCAGAATTTCCAAAAACTCGTTTTTGTGGTGGTAAAAATAATTTTCATTATAATTACCACCTACAAAATCACAGCGATCATGAATAACCTGAAGGGGTGGAATGATTGACGATCATAAGCACTTATGGTGATGAGAGATCACAAGAGATCATGGAGACCCTGAAGGGGTTGAATGATTGGCGATCACAACTACTAGATGTTATGAGAGATCACAGAGATCGTGGATGCCCTGAGGGGGCGAGAACTGACTGGCGTCCAAGCTACAAAACCTAAGAGCAGCAGAGGTATACAACAACATATAAAAGAACGTTAAACTTACATCTCTTACAGTACAGAGCAACGTGGATGAGGAGATGCACGAGCCGTGATCTTGATGAGGGGGGATATTAAGAGTCACTGTCTCGGGGATCATGTTAACAACTGTACTAAGTTTGACACGACTTCAACTACGGCCGATCTTGACTATGATCTGAGAGCACAATCACAAGCACCACTCTGACTTCCTACCAACACCACTCACAGATGGGGGGTTTGGACTGAACAACTATTCTTCAACGAGCGCAGATAGATACTGGACGCCGGTTCCTCTTGGAGAGGGCCCAGGTGGGTTGCATCCCCACTCCGAGTGAAGCCTCCCCTCTACTCTGGGCAGTCATCGCCAGGAAGGGGGGAGAGGACCTCTTGTGGGGGGGCCTCCTTGTTCCTCCCCTTGTCCTGGTCTCGCTGAGGGGGTGAAGGGTGATGCCGGGGGGTAGTTTCCTCTTTGCGGGGATCTTGCTGGACGCCTGAGGGGCGGCCGGGGGCTTACACCCTCCTCCCTTCTGGGGGCCGACGTCCTCTTTGGCTGCTCTTACACTGGGAATTTTTTATAAGGGTGGAACTCCATTTCGTATCTATAACACTATATTTGTGGATGGGGGTCACAGGCACATTAATAGATAGATAGTTTATTTACATCATTTAACATTCTACATGAATAATAACTGATGATGTACCCCGGAGTTGGTTCTTACATTAATTTTTTTATAAGGTATACTATAACACTATATTTACATTATTATAAATTATAACTGATATGATGTACTCATTGTACACGCCATTTTTATTATAAATTTATTTTAACTGCTTTTATTATTTATTTTAACTCATTTGTTAACTCATAAGGGTTAGCTCTTATCAGTTTATAACTTTCTTTTTTGAATAATTGCTCACTATTTATATTCATTAGATTTATAATTTTTTCAAAATCTTTATTGACTATTTGCATGCCTCTGTATTTTGTCGTCATTTGAGCAAATGTATTTTTTACTCTCGGCAACTTGAGTCTGTATGATTTTGATTGCCGCTGTCTCACATCAGCAAAATATATGTTTTTGTGTTTACGGATTAGTTTTAGCATATTTAGTGTGTACAATTGGTGGACGTTTAACAAATTCAAATCATGAAATAATTTATCAGTGGGATGGCGCCTGGGCTTATTGAACAATACCTTCAATGTCATTTTTTGAATTCTGTAAATTTTGTCAATGAGGTACTTGTAAGTGCTCCCCCATATAACAATTGCATACTGTGAGATTGACTCAAACAGCGCCTGATAAATATTGATCTTTAGCTCATCTGATAGAAATTTTATTCTATAGAGGGTATAGGCACATTTTCTTAGTTTCTGACACAGATTTTGAATGTGGTGGGTCCATTTCATTTGAGAATCGAAAGTCACTCCTAAATAAACTAAGCTACCTACTAACTTTTTCTATTTTTGGACAGTCACAGGGTAAGTTATTGCAGCTGTGTAATTTCAAGGGGTCTCTCGATGTTGATTGTGGTTCTGTTTTTCTTGCTATGTCCATGAAAACTGATTTCGTAGCATTGATGGTAAGCTTGTTGGTGTTCATCCATTGTCCTATCGCCCTCAAATCTTTCTCGGCATTTTGATGGGCCTCCTGCCATGTTTGCCCGGTGTTTACTAGGGCAACATCATCAGCAAACATGTAAATTTTCCCGGAATATTTTTGAGATGCAAGTTCATTCACATATAGGGAAAAAATAATCGGCCCAATTGAAGTGCCCTGAGAACAGCCGTATTCGCGGATTATAGCAGTTTCACTTTTTGCTTTGCCAATGTGGACTGCTTGTTCTCTGTCACTATTATATGATTTGAACATCTCCAGTGCTAGTCCTCGAATCCCTGATGCTTCTAGCTTTTTGATAAGTTTTGCTTTTGATATAGTGTCGAAAGCCTTTGCCACGTCGAGGCACGTTAGAGTTACTTTTTTGCCAGCGTCCAAGTTTGAGTAAATTTCATCCGTGACCTTGAATAAAGCGTCTTGTGTATTGACACCTTTTTTAAATCCGAACTGTTGTGATGCTATGGTCTTTGACTTTTCCAGAAAGCTGACTAATCGATTTTTGAGCAGTTTCTCAAATATCTTGGCAATAACGTCTATCAAGGAAATGGGTCGATAGTTGGCTGGATCAGTTTTTTCTCCTTTCTTGAAAAGTGGTACTACTTTTGCCATTTTGAATTTCTGAGGGAACACACCTTTGGAGATACTCAAATTGTATAAGTGGGTTAGTTGATCGGCTATACTTTCAATAACATTTTTTATGACATAGGGGGGTAAACCATCGGGACCCGGCGCCGAACCCCCTCTCAGCAATCGAGCAGTTTTAAGTAGTTCGTTTGTTTCTATTTCATAGATGAACATTGAATTTGTTTGAGATGGTGGTGTCCTGATTTCAGCTTCTGAAGTGTACGGTTCCGATATTATGTTACTTGCCAAGTTTGATCCGATTGATGAGAAATAACTATTTAGAAGATTCGCAACATCTTCTGCCGTTTCGGTATGACTTGAGTTCCGAATCCAATCCTCAAGTGGAAAGCAATTTTTGTCATTTCTTCCGCGGTTCGCTGCTTCATCGATTGTTTGCCATTTTTTTCTCAAATTATTGCCGTCTTTCTTCAATTTTTGTTTTATGTATTTCTCTCTTTCATCTTTGATTAGGTTGTTTAAGATATTTTTGTACCTCCTATAATTTGCTTGTAGAACGTTGTTGAGTGGTTGTCTTAAGGTTTTTGTAGCCATTCTGTCTCTCTTGCGTATTGATTTCAGGATACCTGGTGTAATCCATGGTTTTAGGATCGTTTTCTTATTACTTTTGATTTCAATAGGCACCAGAGAACTCACTTTAGCCTCTTCAAGTGAAGCGTACAATTTTTCAGCCGCGATATTCACGTCTTGTTCGCTGTAAAAATCTTTCCAATCAATGTTCAAGATCGTGCCCAAAAGTCTTTGCACGGGGAGGACCTGAGTATGATGAGGCGTCATGAGGGTCGAAAGCACACGGGGCAGAGGGGTTGATTATTTTGGCGTACTGCCTCCAAGATCTCCACATCCAGCTCCACAAAATTGATCAGGCCGGCACCAGCATGGTTGGGTTCTTCCTTGTTAGTGGTATGGTCTAGGTTGTCCTTGCTATCTGAGATGATGCGTAGATTCCAATGGCGATGAGGCTCTCGGTCACATGTGGTAGGTGTTAGGTGCATTTGCTCCAAGAGGGTACTAATTTCTCTCATTTTGTCTTCAAACTGGTACTGGAGCACTTGAATTGTCCCACAGGCCTCTTGCAATTGTCTTTCTACTGACATAGTTTCAATTCTCTGACAGCGCCAGGCAGGTAACATCCCAGCCAGGTTGATGGCGGCGTCAATGGCGGCCTCCTTCATGAGCTTCAGCATCGTGGGGTTTTGATTGGAAGACATGACGTCCGCAGCAGTCCCAATGTTCTCAAGGTGCCCCAGAGCAATTTCCTCTTTGGCTCTAATCATTTCTGGTCTCTCCTCGAATTCTTTGTCAAAGACCTTGTCAAGGGCGTACTGAAATGCCTTTCTGATTCTAGGTACAGAGGGTAGCAAAGGCACCACTTTCAATTCCGGAGGGGTCAAGTCTTGTGGCCTTCGTGGAAGCGCCATCCTGCATAGAAAAGGTGAAATTAGTCCTCTCTCCCATCACGTCATGGGGTAATTAACAATATACAAAATCAATTAACTCCTACCTAAATATGGACTTTAAAATTAACCCTAGGCTCATAGGTAGTAAATTAAGCGTAGTCTTATAAAATAGACTTAATATAGTTTTATAACATATCTATTCATAAAAGGTTTGTAATAACAATACATGTTGCATAATTAACTAAATAAAACATATTTACACAAAACTAACACTGTGTTTCTTATTTACACTTCCTTAATGAGTGAACCGTTGTATCAGGTGACCTAGTTCTTCTATGAGCCTCCTACTAGTAGGGTCCAGCCATCCCGGTCCCTTACGCTCCTGAACTACCCCAGCCAGGGCCCCGGTTGCGTGCAACTTTTTATAATCGCGAGGGGGTCTCGGTTTGAAGGCATACCTCGGCGCAGGAGGGGTTTCGGGTTGTGGTGCTTCAGTGCCCACATGGCTTGGTCCAGGTAAATCCAGATTCGGGGCACTTTGTCGGGGATTCCTCTCTTCATCCCAGACTTCGTCCAACTCCCAACGGTCCTGGTCTCCTACTACGTCTCTTGTGGGAGGAATGGGACCAGATGTGTCATTGGGGGTATTCTGAAGGAAGGATCCGTCCGGTACTCCTTGAGTGAAGGCTGGTTTCAATCGGTTCAAATGCACTACTTGCCGCCTATCTCCCACTAGATTGCGTATTTTGAAAGTTACATCTGATGGCATGGCTGTAACAAACCACGGTCCTGACCAAGGACTCCCAAATTTCCTACACTCATTCGGCGGTAGGTACAACAATTTCATATAAACGGGGCCGCCTAAGTTGAAAGTGCGAGGCATACAGCAATAATTAATTTGCAGGGACTGTTGTTTCCAGGCCTTGTCGAGGCATCGTCGGGCTATTTATTTCGCCTCCTGAAGCATTTTCAAGGACGCTGGTCGTGGTGTACTTGCGGTATCCTGCCATGGTGTGGTGTTTGGGAGTCTCAACTCTCTTCCATACGTAAGGTAATTTGGTGTATAACCAGTACTTTTGTGAGGTAAGGAAACCCAACTTTCCCATTCCCTCGTTCTTCTAATGAGTTTGGCTAATATATTCGCAAAGGTTTTATGGAATCGTTTGCATACTCCGTTGCCTTGAGGGTGGTACGCAGTGGTTTGGATCTTCTTGATCCCCCACTGGCGGCACAAAGTCTGAATTGTTTCTGAAGTAAACGCGGTACCTCTATCAATTACTAGTCACTGTGGAACTCCATGAGTGGGAATGTAATGTCTCACAAGGATTCAGGCTACCGTTTCTGTGGTAGAATTGTTGACGATATATGCTTCAGCATATTTGGTGAAATGGTCGATAACCGTGAGAAGGTATTTGTTTCCATTTGTGGTAGTCAGGGGTCCCACGAAATCCATCCCCACAACTTTGCCAGGTTCCTCGGGAATCCGTGGTCGCTGTATTGGGGTTTGCAGTCCTCTGGGACTGTTGCGATGCTGACAGGGTTCACACTGGTCAATAAAGTTACTAACATATCTTGTTATTTTCGGCCAGAACTCTACTTTTTGTACAAGTTTCTCTGTTACTCTCGTAGCTGGGGTCTTCCTTTCTGTATCGTCTCTTGTACCCACTGGTCAATATCCTGGGCCACTTTGAGAAGCTGTCGGGGTACATCTAAGGTTACAGGCGCAACATACATACTACTTAAACCATCGGCGTGACCCATCTTTGATCCGGCCAGATATTGGGGAGTAAACGTATATTCTGCCAATCGTAGTGTCCATCGACCCACACGAGAGGTAGGGTCAGTCAGCGCCATATGATCGGTTTCCAGAACAAAAGGACGTCCTAGCAGGTACGCTTGAAACTGTCAAACGCCCCACACTACTGCTAGCAATTCTTTTTCCGTCGTTGAGTAGAGGGTTTCTGCCGGGTTTAATTTATGACTCGCGTAAGCCACCGGCTGCTCCTCACCTTCCTTTAGGTGGGATAACACTGCTCCTAGTGCTACCTGTGAAGCATCTGTCGCTAAGATGAACTCACACTCCAAATCTGGGTATATCAGAACTTGATCTGACATCAACGCCTGTTTTAGCTGTTCAAATGCGCGTGTGTGATCATTGGTCCAATCAAAGGGAGTTCCTTTTCTAAGAAGCTGTGTAAGCGGAGCTGAAATCTCAGAAAATCTTGGCACAAATCGTCTATAAAACCCTGCCAATCCTAGAAAGGCTTGAACTTGCTTTACTCCTTGGGGTAGGGGAAAATTCTTCACTGCCGCTACCTTATCTACTTCCATTCGTACTCCTTTGTTCATTTGGGGAGTTCCTTGGGTGCCTTCGTGGAGGTAACAACGGTCTGCAGTGCCGAGTGATAGTGATCTATTTAAAGTGGTTAAATGAGCATAAAAAACATGGATTATGAGCAGAGAGCTACAAGTTTGTGAGTACTTAGAGAAATTTAAGTAGAGACATCTTGAAGATCGTTGACTGCCCTTTTAATAGGGCTAATGTCCTTTCAATAGTTGCCTGGGGAGGATCGAGGAGAGAATATATATAGATCATAGTTAGAACAAAGTATGCTATAATGATAAGTGGTTACATTTAAAACAACATTAAAAGGTATGTTTTTATAGATATGCGGTATTGATTAATAGCAGAGTTTGCTCGGTCATCTGGGCAGGGCTATTACGTGGAACAGAGGCCAACGTCAGCAGAACGGTGAGCTGGAGGGTTTTCACCGCGGACGAGACTGCTGTTTGTGTTTGTTGTTTTGCACAGGCAGCAAAATACAAACGAACGAGAGCGCAAGTCGCCTCTTCTTTCTTCATTTCGTTCTTTGTATCCTTCTTCCTAGTGAAGAAGGGCGCCAAAGTATGAAGTGAACCTAATGTTGTTCCCTGGACATAACTATATTGGTCCGGGTAATCCCCTTCCTAATGGGGAACCCGTAGACTACGACGATCAGCTTTCAAAGGAGCATGACTATGCATATCATTTTGCAAAATCATGGAAAGATGTGAGGAAGGCTGACGAGAAGGTGATGGCTGGATTTGCAGCTGACACAGTAGTGAACGGAAATTTTCACTCTGCTATTGGTGCGATCTGCATAGGGGCCAAGTACGCAGCCAAAACTTTGGTGGGACCTACTTATCCAAAGAGGTTCAGAAATGGGAACCCACCCTTACAAACCCTAGATGAGATACGTGCCTACCATGAAGAATGTGATAACCTTCGAGTAGAAAGAGAGTTGGAGAGGGCAAAAACTCTAAATGACTTGAGAAAGTATCACAATGAGCAAGAAGAAAGAATGCCCTACAAACCCCATATTGGCAAGCGGGAAGTGGATACGATAAACTCAAATCAAGCCAGATACTCTACGCCAACGAGTAATAAGTTGGCTTCAAAAGGAGGATTTATAACAGACGCACACGCCTCAGCAGCGACAGATCTGGCGTGTGCTCCAAAAGGAGGTTTTTACAAGTCCTGGAATGCACCAACAGGGTATAAGGATAGACCAGTCTTTCCAATGGGAGCACAGTATGGAGGGTCCTGGATCACAGATGATCACCGGGAACAGACAGGTGATCTATCAAGCTCATTGGGACATAATGAGATATCATCCCAGCTGAACCTTCCTGCCCTGCCCTGTAAAAGGGTAGACTCCCCTAAGAGACGGCGGATAGAGGAAAAGTCCTGCAAAGGTGTGCCAGTAATAAGTGTTAGTGAAGTAGACGGCCCTAAAAAGAGGAGGGTAACACTTAAGGTTTGTGGAAGACCTGACTGTCCTAGCCAACAAGGATCAGGTATTTCAGACTCAGATTTGACATCAGAAACAAGCAGCGAGGATCTAAGTGGGACTGAATGTAATGAAGCAATCCCCAATGTCAAATATATCTGGGCTGCCCTCAGTACAGAATTTGCCATCAAGCTGGGGTCACTCGATAAGAAAGATGAAGAAAAGATAATGATACCACCTCCCGAATTCAGGGACAATTTGGTCTTTGTCTTCCCAGAGATGAAACATACTGGCACTATCCCTAAGTGGCCAGTCACGCCAATCAGGACAAAAGGGCCAATTGAGAAAAAATGTGACCCTAGAGCAGAGATGGCAGAACACTTGACGTACAAATGGCGAACAATTAGTACAAAATGGGATGTCTTAGGTGCTGACACCAGGTCCTTACAAATATGCTACCACAATATTTAAGGAATTAGAGGATGATGTCATTCTACCCCTGATGAGAGCACACAAGGAAGCACTAGAAGAGCTTCAACATGCTCGTAAAATTGCACTGGGAGTGGACCGTTTATTGACTGCGATTAAAGACATAGACAGAAAGGTCACAAATCTCATTATAGAGAGGCGGAACCAAACAAGAAAGAACCCAATAATGGAGAAATATTTTGAGGGATGACATCATTTAAACATTTTCCTGACCTATCACTTTTGACAATTTCGAATTTTTCTAGCACATCCAACATACCTCCCTTTGGGCAAAAGTGAGGAAATTCTACATATTGCCTGTTTGTCAGATCAAAACTAAAGCTATGATTGGATTCATTCAGATGACTTGCAAAGGCGGAATCACCCTTATTGTCCCTGAAATCCTTTTCATGCTCTTTTATTCGTTCCCTAAATTTCCTACCAGTTTGACCACAGTACTCAAGCCCACAAGAACATTTTAGTTTATAAACCCCACTTTTATCCTGAACGTTAATCTTATCCTTAACCGTACCCAAAGAAGATTTGAGATTATTTTTATTCTTAAACCCAACGTTGAAACCCCTGGACGACAGAATTTTACCGATTTTATCCGAAATTTTCCCATAATAAGGTATACTATTCCCTACTCTTTTTCCTAAGAACCTTATTCCAAATAGAATCAACAAGTTCTCCCCCATATCCATTACTTACGGCTATACTTTTAATAACAGATTTTTCTTTCAATAAATTTTGATCATTCATTGGTATGGACAGTGCCCTATTGATCATACTATGGAAGGCGGCATGTTTATGGACTAAAGGATGATTTGAAGTACTATGAATAGTTATATCACTGTAGGTATTTTTTCTATAAATGGAGAAATCATGCCTTTTGTTAATTAATGAGATAGACAAATCAAGAAAATTTAACTTATTTCCGCCCAATTCAAGGGTAAATTTGATGAAAGGATCCAAATTGTTGATTTTTTCCAGAAAAGAATTTAGTTGTCTCTCGGTTCCTGTCCATAAAATAATTATGTCGTCTACGTATCTATACCAATACAAAAGGTTACTGGATTTATATTTTCGAAAGATTTGTTTCTCAATATGATCCATGTAAATATCTGCAAGCAAAGGAGATAGCGGAGAACCCATCGCTACCCCAGGTTGAGTATAGTATTGACCCTCAAATAGAAAATAATTCTGATCCATACAAACAGACATCAACGAACAGAGTTCATTCTTTTCAAAAACATCGAGATTAGAATCATGGATAAGCCCATTAACCACATCTTTGCACTATTGGTAAATAGGCTCACCACATCAAAAGAAACAAGTTTGGCATTTGGAGGTGCTTGAATATCTTTATCTAGTGAATTTTTAACAGTATTCTGGGGCCGAAAGTTGAGTCTGAAAAGGAAAACTAACAAAGATATTCAAGCTAGATGTGGTGAGCCTATTTACCAATATTGATGTCACTAAGTGCAAAGATGTGGTTAATGGGCTTATCCATGATTCTAATCTCGATGTTTTTGGATAAGAATGAACTCTGTTCGTTGATGTCTGTTTGTATGGATCAGAATTATTTTCTATTTGAGGGTCAATACTATACTCAACCTGGGGTAGCGATGGGTTCTCCGCTATCTCCTTTGCTTGCAGATATTTACATGGATCATCTTGAGAAACAAATCTTTCGAAAATATAAATCCAGTAACCTTTTGTATTGGTATAGATACGTAGACGACATAATTATTTTATGGACAGGAACCGAGAGACAACTAAATTCTTTTCTGGAAAAAATCAACAATTTGGATCCTTTCATCAAATTTACCCTTGAATTGGGCGGAAATAAGTTAAATTTTCAATTAATTAACAAAAGGCATGATTTCTCCATTTATAGAAAAAATACCTACAGTGATATAACATCATAGTACTTCAAATCATCCTTTAGTTCATGAACACGATGCTTTCCATAATATGCTCAACAGGGCACTGTCCATACCAATGAATGATCAACTGTTATTAAAAGTATAAAAGAGTAAGTAATGGATATGGGGGAGAACTTGTTGATTCTATGAAAAAAGCAATGGGAAAATTTCGATAAAGCTCGAAGAAGTGATTATCAAGAGAAGTGATGTAGTACTTTCACGCATCAACAATATTGAAAGCAAAACCGACAGAATGCAAGGCCAGCTGGAAACAATAAAAAGAGAAGACATCGTAGCAATAGGTCGAAAGGTGGACATAGTTTCTAGGAAACTCCGGGAAGCAGAGACAGCACAAAAAACTCCAACGGATTCAACTGAAACAAGGAAAAGGAAAAAGGAAGCTTCTCCTTCCTCCAATTCACCTTCCACTCATGAACAGGAGGCTGAACAGCAACTATGGTCTGATGTCATCAATAAAAGAAAAAAGAGGACATAGAGACATCAAAATGCAGAGGAAACCACTAGTAAACTTTACTCTGAAGCAGTGGTGAATACTATAGAAAAAGCTGACAACTTGAAAAAAGCAGAAAGTACTCCCAAGAGAGGTGTTGTAAGAAGAAAATCCCCTTTGTCGACGGACGACACAGCGGACTCAGAAAATGGAGAAAACTGTCCTGCAAGCCAGTGGATGAGAAACTGATGGTTATTGCCAGCAACAGCCGAGAGAGTAGTGCTCTAGTAGAACCATTGCAGTCCAAAGGCTTCATGGTGACGGAAAGTAAGCCACCAAATAAACCACTCCTTATCAGGATTACCAGAGTAGATAAGTCATTAAAAAAGGAGAGGCTCCTAGAAACGATTTGGAAACAAAATTCATTTCTTAAGGAGCTCATTAACTGGGAGGATATAAAGGCTGGATTTAATCCTGCCTTCACTAAGGGAACTGAAAATTCAGAAGAGGTCACATGGGCGGTAGAAGTCACACCAAAGGTGAGGAAAGTGATGGTGAGCTCCGGTCTTCTCAACATACTACTGTACAAATGTAAAGTGGAAGATTTCATTGATATCACCCGATGTTTCTGGTGCCAGAATTATGGGCATATATCTACTAAATGCAAAACGGACAAGGACATATGTGGACATTGTGGGGAAGAACACAACACAAGGAATGCCAAGTCCAAAAGATCCAAAATGTGCCAACTGTAAGAGAGTTGGATTAACTTTTGATCACAATGTTTGGGATCAAAAGTGTCCTTATTATGAAGAGATTCTGAAAAAATATGCAAAAATGGTGAACTCCACTTCTGCAGACTAAATTCAGGATATTGAAAAGTACAAGCACAATAGTGTTTTTTTTTACCCGGCTTTCTATGGACTTTTTTGGGACTACGAAATAGTATTGAAATCAGAGCTAC
>JAVIWC010000762.1:0-213503 GCA_031894815.1 Creontiades dilutus | reverse complement strand
ACTGCAATTAAAAAAAAAAAAAAAAAAAAACCGTTGATTTTGTTTTGATCGCATTAACCTAGTGATGTAGTGAATGCGTATGCAAATGTTTGCAGCATAAGATCATGCCATACATCAGGAACGGTTCGAGCTACTGACCTGGGGAGGGGCTCATTCGATTCCTCATGGGAAGTTCCTCAACAAAATTCCACATTTATACCGCCTTGGTTTTTTTTGGAGGTTTTTAGGGATTTTACAAAACTTTGACAACCCTTAAAGGGTACTTTAAAGTAAGTGAGCGGGCTGGCTAAGAAATTGGGGCATTGTCGGACCAATATTGATTTTTCCTGATAATTTCAGATTTTTTGCTCCAGCTGTTTGGGAGAAAACGTGAGTACGGCGTATGGCGGATGGACGGGACATTTTTTATTGCAGATTTGGATTCTATACCCCTTGAAACGTAAACCATGAAATTTTCAGGGGGGTTAGACATTTTTTTTCAAGAGCGATTACAATGGTTTATTATTTTTATTTATTATTTATAATAATAAACCAAAAGACTCTTGTAGAAAAAAACAAAATCTAGACGACAACTCTCTAATTAGGATTGAGATTAAAAATCCGTTCTTTCTCCAACAATTTAAGCATTCCAACAGAAAAGATGAGTTTTTTGGAAACACTAAGTTCAATAAAATGGTCAAATTAAAAGAAAGTTCCAACGAAGTCCCTTAAACTACTAATAAACGTGTAGAAGTAGACAACTTTGTTAATAACTGCAGAATATTGTTGACTAAAAGTTCATCAATTAGGAACAAAATCATTAAAAATAAGACCAGTGCCTAATATTATGCTGAGAAGGGTTAAAAGGGTATTGATTTCATTAATATGAGTAAAAATCAACAACGACTATGAAAGAAACTAAACGTCCACAGTATCTGCAGAAGATAGTTTAGAACAGTAATGTTTTGTATAAAATTGATAGACAATAATATCATTTTTCAAAGCAATTTGACCAATGTAAATGTTATAGTTTTGCTAAATCTGTAAAATTAACTCATACGACCTTTCTTGATGACTAGAACCTTCGTACTGCATTTTAGGGTTCACGGAAACAACATGGGCGACGAATCTTCTAGTCTTTTTCTTGGATGGAACTGAAACGTCGTCAGTTGCTTTGATGTACGCAGTGTATTGCATCGCCAAATATAAAGACGTTCAGAAGAAGCTCAGAGAAGAAATTATGGAGGCAGGCGTCACTCTCGACCATTTGGAATATGACAAGGTCCACTCGCTGGAGTACCTGGATATGGTATTGACTGGTTAGTCTGAACATATAGGTACATTTAAGTTTAAAGTGATCATCATCATGATCATCATCATCGCCAGTTTAGTTGTTGAAAATATAAGATGGCAAGTTATGCATTCATTATAGGGATGTTTATATAATATGTCTGGCTTTTGTTATGACCACTCTAATCAACAAAACTATAGAAACTACACCAAATTCTTAATCGAACAAAAATAGCACAAAAATCGACTGAGAATTTTAAAAAGAATAAGGAGATCGTGAAGGGCCCATTATATCTCCCCCTCCTCCCTCCATCGTCCTCCCTGACATTAAAGTTTACATTACAGGGAATTCTCTAAGTCCAGTTTTTGTATGATCACACTTATAAACACTTACAAATATTTTTTTAAACGACCAAATTCTTAAACGAACTAAAGAACGACGAAAATCGGTTGAAAAACAGATGATGGTAGCAAAGGTGTAACATCTATCACTGCTACCTCCTCGATTCACCCCTTCCATAGTTACATTTGAAAAATGTTTCAAAACTAGACTTGACCGTATCGATATCAATAACGACATTAATAGTATAATAATTATATTGCATTATTAAATACAATATAACAATTACTGTTATTTCAAAAATTTTCAATTTTCTGATGTTTAAATATTTCAGCCCGTTGGTTTGACCCATTCGAATAGACAGAATGTAATGGCTTGAAATAAGTCACAACTAATTCCCATTTTTGAAACATGTTTCAATAACTTTTGTACAGTAGTTTTGGAGATCATTTTTATTTTCGTATTCTACGCATCTTAACACAAATATATCGGATTAAACGTAACACAACAAATTTTGAGAAATGGGGGAGGAGCAACATTTTTCTTTCTTGGTTGATCAAATTGGTTCGTTTCTGACAATAATAAATCGACATTCTTGGTACTTATCAAGTCGTGAATATGATGCACTGTATGATCTCGAATTGGACTACAGATCTTTAACATACTAAATATGGTTGATGGTAACAGTCGTACAGCATGGTCTAGTATCAGCTCGGGGATCCAATCAGTATATTGGAGTAGATTGGATGTATGTTTCTCTGTATAACCAAGAGAAAACATCAAGAAATGTAACCATGTTCTGGCGTTGCAGAAACTCTTCGGCTTTACCCTCCAGTCCCGGTTTTGAGCCGGAAAGCGACCAAAGACACGACGTTGGGAGGAATCAGGGTCCCTCGTGGGATGAAGATCCTGGTGCCCACCTTGAAGCTGCAGACTGATAGTAGAAACTTCACCAATCCGCTCGAGTTCGACCCAGAAAGATTTTCATCGGAAAGAAAAACCTCGATACCTAAAGGAGCATATTTACCTTTCGGTGAAGGTCCTAGACTCTGTATAGGTAAGTTAGATAGTTAGTTTTATTAAGGTCTTTGGATTAAAAAAATCCTTTAACCAAAGAAGCTGTATAAAAACGCTGCAAATTATTACATAGAGGTTTATTATTTCTGTATTAGATATCCCTTCTACGTAGCCTGTGGTACATTATCTAAACTCGATACATCGCTCCTCCATACTTTGTAATTACATTCAAGATGAAAATACTTGAGCGGCTCCCAGCCTCGAGGTCTAGGTCAGACCTTCCGTTGAAAGGGCTCTGCAGCGCGTCTCTCCTGATCGACCGTCTACCTGACCGTACCGATTTTCATTACCGAAGATGAAGTTTTTCAAATAGAGAGGGAACGGATGATTGTACAGCAATCCAAGTGGTCTCATTCGATCTAAGAAGCTTATTTCTCTCTTAATCAGAAAGGTTTTGAGATTTCGATTTGTTGATAGATTAATCTTTAAATATAATCCCTTGGGGTTGATTGATCAAACTTTGAGGGCGAACGAGCATCATAGAGGAAAAGCTTGGTGTTTCGAGACACATTTCGGAGCTAAATGTGTCCCCCCAATCGAAAATAGCTTCTATTCGGAGCAAAAAGTGTAGCGGTGGCTGTGACCATAGACCCAAGGATGAAAAGGATTCCACACAATGGAATCCATTGTTTATTGTATGAATGGGTATTCATTATTTTTTTTGGCTTGAGCCAATTTCAGAACAATTATTTTGCTTCAAATCGGCACATTAGATGATACAAGTAAATTACAATTAGGTATGTAAGCAAATTAATTAGAAAAAATGCAATAAATAGGTAGGTAAAAACACTAGGTAAACAATTCATGACTTAAGGAAAGTGCATTCATACAATCCAATAATTACAAATATAAATAGGTGGCGTTGAAATTAAACAGAAAGTACTCCTGCATGGATTGTGACAAAAGACTGTTAAAGAAGTGGCATACGATACTTGAGAAAGCTTTGGTCTACGCTTGATTTGGTCTCACGACGACAAAGGGGACGATCGTATAAATCAGGGGTCTCCAAACTACGGCCCGCGGGCCGGAAATAAAAGCCTAAAATATTAGGCTACCGCCAGACCAGAAAGAAAAGTCAGCCATGTGACCCAGCGAAAGCTACCTGTCAAATTCGTCTAGTAGTGCTTAAAAACCCTGATTTCAAGGGTCTGACTTTCACAATTTTCCATTCCTGAAAATTCAATTGATAATATTTCTTATTGAACAACGAAAAAGTAATAATGGAATTTCAAAATATACAATCACTAAAAACCAATTTTTTTAAGCCTATATTATGCCTAATTTTGAATTAGTCAAACTCGTTTAGGACTGCTTAAAAACACTGTGTTCAAGTGTCTAATTTTCAAAATTTACCAGGGATGGGGACTTCCCCGAGATCAACTGTTGGCCTCACCACCTCCACATTATGATACGGCCCTTGGGAGGCAAATAGTTTGGAGACCGCTGGTATAAGTAATTGATGGTAGAGAATGGAATGGAAAAGAGAATATTGGAGCGAGTTCCGTATTGAGAGACATTAACATTTATCGTTGAAAATGGTGACGGACAGCCTAAGCCGTTAAGTAGAAGCCTGTCGAGAAAAGACACATCGGCCACAAATATCCTGTCATTCAGAGGTAGCACCCGATACTCCCAGTCCAACCCTGAAAAATCCAGCTTCCCTGAATGAATACCCAGTTTTTATAGCAGGTACCGCAAAAATCGAAGCTTTTTCCAGCTGAAGCTTGTGGATACTATAATGTGGATAACACAAATGCATCATACCCACTGTGAAGTACTGTATTGATAGTGGGTTGCTCATTGTAATAATGTACGTTGTAGAAAATGCTCCAAGACAAAGGGATTGAGGGAAATCTTCAGGTGGAGCTTTTTGTTAGAAATAAGTGTCAAATTGTTAGAACCTAGTACTTCGAAAAATTGGCTATAGTACCGAATTTTCGAAACATTATATGATACCTACGGTTTTAAAATTGTTGATTTGTTATTTTCAATTTTCCACTGTCACTTAAGCAACTTAAATGCAACATGTTAATCAGTTTCACTAGAATCGCAAAAGAAACAATGATATAAATTGTGAGGGTGATGGAATGGTATAGTTGCCCCTTCCAATGAGCTGGATGCATTAATTATGCTCCGCCACGCTCAGAGGATGATACAGACGCTTGGTAACGTCTGATTCATCTCCGAAGGCGTCGGATTCTAAAATCGGAAAGGGGCCAACTAACCATATCCATCACAAAATCTAGACATTTCTCCATGTCCAGAACGTATCAGCGAATCGTTTTGTGCCCCCTTCTTGTACTATGGAGAACCCGTTCTTCTTGAGCCTATAACCACATTTAATTTTTTTTTCAGGAATGAAATTCGCCAGAACGGCCGTCAAAACGGCTCTCATCGCCATGTTGCTGAACTTTGAGCTGACCTTAGGGCCATCTCATAAAGGAGATATCAAGGCGCACAAGGGCTCGACCTTCTTTATGTTTCCTGAAAACGGCTTGGTTGAGATCAAATTTTCCCCGATCTCCAATCAGATATAAAGTTATAAGATGAAAAAAATAAAATAAAATAATAATAAAATAAATAAATAAAAAATCTATGTTGCAATTACTCTGTACAACAGATCAGTAAGTGTAAACTTGAGTCTAATACATCATATAGTGAGTGTTTCACTAATCCACTTTCTTGCAGCAATGAATAGATTTTTACTCGTCGGAATTTTGTAACTAGGCTTGAAATTCGTCCCTTTTACTGGAGGCAACTATCATTCAATTCCAGCTGTTTCTCGAACTTTAACAAACACGTTCAGAAGTACATATTTGGTTACATATTTACCAATTATCAATCAACCTCCTTCAAAAATGAAGCAACAAGAAAAAAAGGCTCATTATTCTTAAATAATAAACCAAAATTGGATGTTACCTACATGAAAAAAGAAGGCGATTCGTCATCGTCACCTGCTTTCAGACAGCTCAGAATTATAGGGAGAACAATCCTAGAGAACCTATCTAGCTCTAGCGCTATCTCGTGTACCACACGTACGAGTATCATCCTAGGACAGCGCCTCCAGAGTGCATGTGGAAATTTTTTTAAAAGCCCCAAGCCGGGTGCAGCTGTTCAAGGAGATATATCCCGAGTTACATTTGCCTCCTCAACCAGTAGTAACAAGATGGGGAACTTGGTTGGATGCAGCTGACTACTACAGCAGTAACTTCGACAAAATGAAGGATATTATTTCAAAACCTAGATAAAGAATAGGCTGCATGCAGCCTCCCCGTGCCATCGAGTTAATGGAGAAATGCACCTTGAAAAATGAATTGGCATTTATCAGCAGCAAATGCCTTTTTGGGTAAAAGCATCTCTCAGCTCGAATCTCAAAACCAGCCATTGGTAAAAAACGTGGACCACGCCCAAATTGCAGTCCAAAAGTTGGAAAATACACAGGGAGACGTTGGAAACAAAATCAAAACAAAAATTTAAGACGTTTTCAACAAAAATCCGGGTTGGAAAGATATTCTGCTGATCGCTGATATCCTCAACGGAAAACAAGTAACAGACCAGTTGAGCGTAGAATTCAACCCAAGCGATACTGCGGCTTTCTTCAGTGCCCCATTTACATCTGTTGATGTCGAGAAATCTTTCAGCAGATACAAGACCATTTTAAGACCCGACCGTCGAAGCTTTTCGTTTGAAAATTTTAAAAATCATGTGGTGGTAAATGCAAATAATTGTGATTAATAAAATCCCCTTTGAATTCAGTGCAATTGGCACCAGTGTTTATAATTTTGGATTTTACATATTTTCTATTTTATTTTACATGTTTGGCAAAAATAAATACATATTACATGTACATGTTTTGCATTTTTAACTGCATATAAATCCTAGCCCTAGTAATTAGTATTCTACTGTTCGAGAAAGATAGAACCAAGGACCTCCAACTCTTCAATTGCGTTTTGGAGAATAACGAGTGCCCAATGTGTGATGTAAAGCCCTCCCCCTTTTCAAAACTAGTGTAAAAATCGTTGGTTGATGTTTTAAAATAGTCACGTAGAATGGTGGAAAAGTTTACACCCACATTATAACAACATTCATGTGTTTCGTCGGCTTACATGACATTAAGTCCAAACATAGCGGTAAGTGATGTAAGCGTTACAGAATCGTCCATAAGTCCGGTTTTTATACGATCAAATTTAAATACCAGGGTTATAGGTAAGTATTTTGAAAAACTAGACCAAATTGTTAATAGAACGAATATCGACTGAGGATTCTAGTAGGTTTGAGTTTCTAGTAGAGCAGCGCTTTAATGAATCGCCCACTAACCCCCCCCCCCCCTATCCCCTTCCACACATCGATTTCAAAGTTTTTGTTGTTTATTGCAAGATTGCAACAAGACAAGACATGAAATTATGATTTAAAAAATAGATGAAATTAAAATAGTGAAGATATAACGATTTATTCCCACATCCTTCATTCACCCCAATCCATATTAAATTACGGTTATTTTTCGACATCCTCCCTTACGACACTCTACTTACGAAGCCTGGCTTGTATGTAACAAGTACATCACATTCACGCAAGCGCAGAAGCTATTAGTTATATGATTGCTATGAAATTGATATTGGATAAACTAGGGAAATGGCTGGAGTTGAACTGTATTTTCACCGGTGGGACCCTTCAAATTTGACGAAATCAAACAAATAGTCCCGGAGAAAATGTTCTTAGAGGATTTACGATCGGCTATGTGGAGAGTAAAGCTATTTGTGCGATAGATAGGTATGGATATAAGTGGCTCCTTATCTTTTTAAAAACTGCTACCGCTAAGCATGTATCTGAAGCTTTCTAACGACATAGGGTGTTTTTGTTCATTTACCAAGTTTACAAGGGCATGCAGCCCAATAAAATGGTAAGGTAATGAACCGTCAATCGGTCAATATGAAATACGAATTCAATATGATATAAGAATGACTAGATAACTTAATAAGACTAAGATGACTAAGATAATAAGAAGAAAATAGGAATATAAGAGGGAAAGTGTGACAGACAAACATGTGACATCAATATGCGGGTAAGATTATTGACGAAGATAAATCTATAAATATAAAGCTCTAAGGGCGCGAAGAATAGGATTGTTAAACAATTGATGCGTGGGGACTGTCTCAAGGTTAAAAAGGTTAGAATTACGATTTAGATTTTAGAGTGCTAGTAAATCAATCCGCTTTAGCAGGGCAGGACAATCAATTACTGACCAAAGAAGGCCAATGACAAAGGTACAATTCGCTATACGCGACGTTGACTAAGAGGAGCTAATTTGCAGAGAGCCAAAGCATCATTGGGATTAAAGTCAGAACAGCTCACATCCACCCCAGAGGCGACCTAACGGGGAAACCTGCGCTGAACCCACTCGACTCTGTCAGAACTGTTTTGATAGAATAGTAACTGAACGGTGGCCCCAAACTCAAGAATCGAGAGGACCAGCTCGTTTAAATGCACATCTGTTTCGTACGGTGTCTTAGAAAGCCTACAGCTCGTGGGCATATATCATGGGCATGCAAGGAGCATGGAAGACGTGAATAGAAGATGGTTTCGATTTCCCCAAAGAAACTCACGCTAGCAATCCCCAGACCATTCAAATTATTCAATAATAAACCATTGTAATCGCTCTTAAAAAAAAAAAAAAAAAAAAAATGCTAACCCCCCTGAAAATTTTATGGTTTACGTTTCAAAGGGTGTAGAATCCGAATCAGCAATAAAAAATTTTCCGTCCGTCCGCCGTACGCACGATTTTTCCCAAACGGCTGAAGCAAAAAAGCTGAAATTTTCAGGGAAAATCCATGTTGGTCCGACGACGCCCCAATTCTTGAGCCAGCGCTCTCACTTAATTTAAGGTGCCCTTTAAGGGTTGTCTTAGTTTTGTAAAATCCCTAAAAACCTCAAAAAAGTCAAGGCGGCCTAAATTAAGACTCTTTTTGAAGAACTTTCCACAAGGAATCGAATGAGCCCTTCCCCAGGTCCGTAGGTCAAACCATTCCCGATGTATGGCCCGATTTATGGTGCCAACATTTGCGTTATTTTGGTTTATTATTGTTTTTGTTTTGATATCAGTAACCTAGTGACGTAGTGATTTAGTGATGTAGTAATGTGGATACTGAAGTGAACTCCTAAAAGGCTTTGTAGCCGATACACGGGTTGAAGCATTCTGATAATCATAAAAAGAACGCTGCAAATTCTTTCACTGGGGTTAATTATTCAATTGGCGATTTGAATTTCTACTAAGCTTTGGAGTGTGTGTTTCACAGGTGATAGAGCGATTATTGAATTTCAGGAGATATGCATAGAGCACGTAAATCTGTTCTCAACCGAAATACCTATTTGGATTGATCAGTTGATCATATTTGTGTGCCTCCTGAAATTCAATAATCGCTCCATCACTTGTGAAACACGCACACTCTAAAGCTTAGTAGTAATTCAAATCATGAACGCAAGCCAATTGAATAATAAACCCCAGTGGAAGACTTTGCAGCGTTTTTTATTTTACCGTAAGAATAACTAGTCAAAATGATTTTGTCTCATTTGAAAGTTGAAGCACACAATACGTATGCTTTACGTATGCATACTGATTTCACTGGTGACCACAAATTTCTAAATTCATCATAAATTCATAAGGGAGTTATCGAGTTTCCAAGGTCTCAAAACAGGGAAAATCTCCTTTTGACGCATTTTTGAGAGTCAAGATAATTTTTAAAGGAAATTGAGCAGATGAGATGGGTCGTACATTTTAAATTCCTTCTCATTAGAACATCGAAATTTTGAAGTTACACTGGAAAATAAGGAACGGCGACAATTCAAAATGATCTTTATTCCCAAAAAGGGGATTTTCCCTGTTCAGACATTAAAAACACGATAACTCCCTCAATTTATGATAAAATCAGGACTTTGTGGGGAGCAGTGGAAGTGGAATTTTACGGTCTACAATTTTTGTGTGTGAAAATAATTTTTTCGCCATTTTATTCTGACCGTAAAATTGAAAAATGAGTTGAAAAAATTTGTTTTTTATAGAAAACCTTGTGAAATAGTGATTTTAGGCTCAGCGACATGGGATATATTCAAAATCAGCTCAAAATGTCCTGAACGAATAATTTTTTCCACCTACAATTAGGGTCCACTGTGTGTAAACATATTTATTACCCGGAAGAACACAATTATATCCTAGCGAACTCGTGGCCGTGTGCTACTTCTACTCCAAAATGTCTTAGTTAGTTTTTCTGACTGAAAACTTAATTTGTAATGAGCTGTGCGTAAGAAGAAAAGTTAGTAGGATTTGTTACAATTTTTAGCTTGTAAAAGTACTTAAACTGAAATGAAAGGGGCTCGTTATCTGCCCTTAAAACCGAAGAGGAGATAACGAGCACTTCGAACAAAAATAGAAGTGATTCACACGATTTGAGTTTCCACAATGAAATAAGGGTTTAGGAGGTAGATATGAGTGTTTTGATGACTAAGTTTTTGTAATTAACAATTACCACACTGAAAATTCGGGATTTTCAAGAAGATTTGAAGTTTTCCACGTAAAGTGGTCATTTTCCTCACTGTGCGTCGTGGAAGATATTGCCTGGAATCAAACGTTTGGTTGGAATACGATAAACCCGGTGCCTACCGGTTCAATATTTCCATCTGAAGCAAGCGGAGTCGTATTTCATCCTTATTTATTTATTGAAAAAAAAAAAAAAAAAAACAACACATATCTCCCTATGTGAGGGTTTTGGGTTATGCATGAGGTTGGCCTCGGAGCTTATACATGAGACATCCTTATCCTTGGAGAATCCTTAAATATAAAATTCACAGTTTATTTCCATTTATGTTTGGATGTATGTTCCGGTTAAACTGCAGGACCATTTTAACGATAGCGGTCGTAAAAGTTCCGGAGCACAACACACGTCAAAACCTCCATAACATCTTTTCAATTTATACACAGCGCTAGCTTACGCAACCGATTCGTTTGGTTCTCGAACTTTTGTTGTATATTTTTTTAGATAAATATATTTGCTAACAGGCAGCGTATTAGCGTGAGAAGAAGCCAGAGGCAGCCCCGATTCAGGGAACTTGATACGTACTTCTCAAGAAGCGCCGATATTGCTGGATTTCCTTTTTCTCTCGCAATTAACAATTTATCATTGATCTTTCAAGGGCTCCAATGTATCCCTATCATGTATCCCTGGGGTTCCTCCCTATCTGTTTTAAAACGTGCCCAACGTTTATTCCCCTTGAAACTGGAATTTTTCAATGAAATCGACGTAGAAATAAAATGAATAAGCTAGGTTAAAAATGATAGATGATGATGATGTTAAGCTGATTAAGTTTACTAGTTTCCCTGCAATTTTACAGCTTCCAGCACGTTTTTTTGGAAATAGAGTTAAGATTCGAATATTTTCAAAAAATTAATTTTTTTTAAATGTTGAACGTGTAATTTACAAGTTAAAACTGCTCAAAAGAACCTCGAAATCGATTTCATGCCCATTTCAACGAATATTGATAATTGCAATTTATTTTGACAAGGTTCTTTCAGTATTTTAGGTTTCAGAAGATAAACATCTAAAATTACTGGAGAATATTTTCAGGAGAAAAAATTAGATAAAATTCTATTAGTTTTTTCAGAGGAAAAAAAAAAAAACAGGAGAAAATAAAGCTTTCCTCCTAATTCCAGTTTGGAGGAATAAAGATTCCTCGTGGAGTGTTCTTCAAAAAGAGTACAAATTTAGGCCGCCTTTTTTTTCAATTTCAGCTTTTTTGCTTCAGCCGTTTGGGAGAAATCGTGCGTACGGCGGACGGACGGAAAAATTTCTATTGCAGATTCGGAATCTACACCCTTTGAAACGTAAACCATGAAATTTTCAGGGGGGGCTAGAATTTTTTTTTTCAACAGCGATTACAATGGTTCATTATTGAATAATAAACAAAACAGATAGTTTACTAGATAAAGAAGGATCAATGACATTAAAAATATTTTCTACCAATATTTTTTCCTCATACTATCCGACGCGTTCGCTAGGGTGTGAGTTGTACATAGTGAGGAGGAGTGTGACTCCCTTGCTGCTTCAGAAGCATTACCATTGGCAAAACCGTACACAAAAATCATGTCAACATACTCACTTGTGGTATAGCTACTAAACTGCAAGCAAATCATCGCAATCAATCGTAAATGAACACCAACAATAGCCATCTCTCGTATATTCGATTATCCTGACTTTGGCTGGACAGCTTGGAAATGCCGTAGACGCTGATCACAAACGAACGTTTTCATTCATTAAATTCATTTTCATTTTTCATTTTTAAATATTATTTTTTAATTTAAATCTTAACAATCTTGTTTAAGCTCTAACTCTTTATATGTAGGTACTCGATTTAAACCCCAATATCTTACCATTGTACAACAGCTGGATAACATGTTCGAGTCAATAAACATTTTACTAAAACTGAATTTGGTCAGAAACAACAAATTATCAACATTGCAACACCCAATGTTACGGCCAAATCAGATTGGAGTAGATAATGCACGGCGCACAAAGCAACCCCTCCTTCAAGACCTGGGGGTCGTGCGGGTCATTGCATACCTTGCCCCTGACCAAGACAATGCCTCCTCCGTAGCTTTCCCAATTTTCAAACATTAGGTCTTTTTTAGTGATACAGGGTGTCCCAGGACTTATGCACAATCCGACTCCTACATGTTCTACAACTCATTTCCGACTGCGGTGAGTTGCATTCATCTTCGAGACTTTTGGAAAAACCTCAATTTTATCAGAAAACACTTGTTTTTCTGCAGTTAAACACCATTTCCTTAACTAAAAATATTTTTAAAAACCAAAACGACTACACCGTTGGAAAGCTGACATGTTGGCGCACGTTTTACCAGGCCTGAACAGTTCTGAGTCAAGCATTCATGGGGTTTCTAGGCGAGATGAAAAACAGGCGATTTTAAGATTTTGACAAAACTGCCATTTCGCACAGCAATCGCACATCTTCAATGCAATTTAAAAAAAGTTTTTTGACATCAAATACATAGAAAATTCAACGTTCTTTCCAACGGTGTCATCAAATTTGGGCTATCTCCAAAATTGAGGGAGTTATGACAGTTTTAATGACTTAAGATCGAAAACACACAAAAAATCTTAAATCGCGAATAGCTCGGAAACGAGGCCTCTGGCAAAAAATTGCTGTGAGACATTTTTGGTCGGAAATGAGTTGTAAAACAGGTAGGAGTCGGATTGTGCATAACTCCTGGGACACCCTGTATAATAAAAATACTTATTTTGATTTATTATTTTCAATAATGAACATTCGTAATCTACCAAGAAATATTCATTATACAGGTTATCTCATACTTGATAAAAAATTATTATTATTATTATTTTTTTTTTTTTTTTTTACTAAATTAGGCCAAAATGGAGCAACACGATGCCAACCCCATCCATCTCAACCGGTTCCCGGGATATGGTTTTTCTTCTTCGAGAAAAGTACGTTTTATGGCATAAAAACAACTTTTTGTAGCTTTCGAGGACATTTTCAAGCGTTAAATTGTCTATACGCCTTGTGTACAACAATTAAAGTTCCAAAATTAAAAAAGTAATTATTTGGAAATACTTAAACGTTAACTGCATATAACAAAAATTTCTGAAAGCTGTCAAATTTCAGGGAAACTTGGAAATTTAATCAGTCATTTAATGGTAAGGCTGATTTTGCAGTTCCATAACGATTTCAAGGAGAAATTACAGCTTTAAGACGAAAAAACGTTAAGCACGTTCTGGATCACACATGACTGGCCCTTTTAGCATTTCAGCCTGCACTTTCTCCAGAAATTTGTTTCCAATTTTTAGTCTGTGGTCCTGGAATATGCACCTGCAGCCTTTTGAATCTTTGTGTCTAACCCACGAGTGTTGCAGGCAAATCGCATCTACCCTTGGGTGGGGTAACTATTCCAGTATATCAACTCCTTATCACAACATCCATATTCTGTTTCTGGCAACACTGCTTTCTGTTCTTTATTTACTCTCCTTCTCGCCCGGAGTCTATCCCCGACACCTCCTGCACGTACAACACTGGTCAAAACGTCAATCAGAGGGCGGCGAGGGTGCGCCGTGTACGCCGTGAACCCAGCCACCTTCGCGCATTATCGGGACGAGCAGCTGAGCCCCGACCCATCGATACCGGGAGACTCGATTCGTTCTTCACCTCCCGAAATCGAATCGAAACGCCCCGCGAAAATCGATTAGGAGCAATAAGTTTTCCCTCAAACTCTCAGGAAAACAACGGGGCTTAATACGAAGAGAGACGGCAGGGAGTCCGGAACAATGTTTTTATTGACCGTAGCCTTCGTTTCCTTTTTAGCGTCACGAGAGAAAAACAAAGCACGGATTCAAACTTTCAGATATCAAATACTAAACAAGACAAAACACACATACTCCGGCACTTTTATTTCTGCTTGACTGTACATATTCGTTTAAGCGGTTTTGTGTGTCGGAAAATAGACAGATGTGTATTTGTTACCAAAATTAAAATTTCCACTTTTTATGAACAAATGTAATTTCTCATCTGTGCATTTGTGTACGCATGTGTGTCTGTTGATGTGTCCGCAATCCTTGCAAAAAGCTTAATTCCTACAGTTTCCATACGTTTTCAATAACATTTTGGGAATGTAAGGTAGAATGTACGTAGTCCGCCTTCCAATTTTTCGCTCACAGATCCTTCAGTCTGCGTAACGTAAAATCCATCAAGCATCGTTTTCTTACTGCCAAGTTTTCCTATTCGTCTAGATTTTGTGGGATCGCTGGGAAAAGATTCAACCATCCTGTCGAATTTCAACACAATCGTATGACTAGCAGCCACATTCCCATGTTTGAGTGTTAAGTCCTCTCAACATGCAATACTGCTGCTGTTTCCACTCACTTTTAATGGAATTTTCAAGGAAGTTGTTCATGATACGTTCAGGGTGGTAAATTTTATGAGTTAAAAGTTATAGAATGTTTCTGCACATGTGCGAACAATGCGCCTTTTTCCTATTGACCTTTTGGCCCGGTTTCGATCAAAATCGGAGGGTTGTAGAGGAATGACTTACCAAATTTCAACATGCCCGTGACAATAGCAAATGATCTCATACCTTTGTATCAAGCCGGACCCCCTCAGAACTGTGAACTTAATATTTGTTCCGCAACCATTTCATGTTTATGATCTCGTAAAGTCCACGTCCATATCGAGGAACAATAAAACTCAATCTCCGAGAATTCTGTCGAAATCAGATGACAGCTGTAGAAGTTACCTCCTTCTTTCAAGTAAAAGTTGATGCGGTTGAGGGGATTTTAGGATTGGGCATGCGCAGAGGCAGCCATAGATACGGCATATACAAAGTTCGTAGAAAACCATTTTAGGTTAACCATAGTTTCAAAAATTGGACAGCACGCTAGTGAGTTGCATCATACTTTGGTAGTGCATGTAAGTAAGTACAAGTACAGATATGTTAGCGCTTAAAATAGACGGTTTACAAACGATTGTACTCGTATTTCGAGCTAATTTTGAGTGTCTTCACCTCAAATCGTCTTGAATTCTGAATTCTTCTCGAATTTTAAAGTCTTCTAAATCACCAGACACCTCAATATAGTTTCGATTAAAGTCCACTAAAGCTCATTCGACTGTGGGTTGAGTGCTCTCCAAGGTTCGTATCGATCAAGTTTCGTCTCAAACCTTTTTCCCGTTGAGTTGCAGCACAAATCGCCTTTTCTGAGCTAATTATACGACATAACGCAAAAATAAACTAGGTCGTAAGTCAATTAAAAAACGTCAGAGCTGAAATTGGATGGTTGGAACCTTGAAAAGCCCTTGACCTTGAGTCAAACTAGGTTTGGCAGACTTCAATAGGACCGATTTTGTAGAGGCTAGGTGATTTGAATGGGCTGAAGTCATCAACTCGATATTATTGAATTCTTTGTGGCTCTCTTACTGTAGAGGACAATTTATGGTTTTTAAGATCCAATAGCTTGGTATCATTATGCTCTACAACTTGGGTACAAATGTCTGCAGCACTATTGGTTTAGGAATTATTGAGAAAACTGGAAAATGTACGTTTTTGGTCAACTTTTACATGCAATTTCGTAGATCAACTGTTTTAAGATGGCAGAGAATGATTTTCATCCTCTGAAGTGCCTTAATATTTAAGATACATATATTATCAAACCATTTTTGGCGTATAACCCGAAGAATACAGTTGAAGAAGCTTGTTTTTCTTTTCTCAAAATCAGAGGCGGTGTAGATATTTTTTCATAAATACTGGGCTGTCTGAGGTTGTTATATGCCATTCTGGGAGTATCAATGATAATGCAGTACTATTGTATGCCATTGTATTGCATGCTATTTCATACGGATGGAGTAATACTATTGATAAAAATCCAGGGATCGATTCTAGAGGTTATTTATAACAAAAAGTGTTTCTTAGACTTTTTTGAAGGCATCGCTTCTGAGTTATTTCACTGTCAAGATTTGTTTCGTGTTTCCAACCTTAAGTGATTAGAATGGCCAAAACTCCCTTAAACTACTCCCTAAAATCAATTTTGAGGACACCATTGGAATTAGAGTTAAATTTCAGCCAAAATAAGAACATTTCGATATGACTTGGAAGGCAATAAATTAGTCCGAAGTTCAAATTTTAAGAACTTACGAACTTGAAAAAACTACTTTGTTCCATGCTTTTTCTCGATCATAATAAACAAGGTTTTGTTTCTCAGCAGGAGAAACTCCCCAGAATCCTAGCTTTCCAACTTATAGGGAAAACAACAACAAAATTGTCAGATCGAAATGTTTGAAGAAAATGACTATGGTTTGTTTTTCTATCTGAAATGTATGAATGACACTGACAGTGCTCGAATATTGTCCGTTTTGTCTATCGCCGTTTGAAATTTTCAATACCTATATAAATTTTCTTTTAGTTTTAGATAAAATAAGGGGTGCTTACGAGTATTTTTTAACATTTTTGTTTTGAGTGAGGGGTACCAACTTACAGGGGGGGGGGGGGGGCTGGTTATAAGTGGGGGTGGGGGCTGCGTCAAGAAGCTTAGGGGGGGGGGGGGGGGACACCCCTGATAATTGCCGATCTGTGAAGTCAAAAACCGGTAAAAAGTAATATTCTTCTGAAATCTTGTAGATTCATGCTTCGAGGTTTATTTGTCTCCGAAAGTTCGCTGATTAGTATTGGGAGTTCTGACTTGCAATTTCATTACTTAACTACACCTTCAAAAGTGTTTGTGACGTGTCATAAAAGGTCTTCAAGATCAAGCAGGCCCTCAACCAGTACAACCAGTGAAAGCATAGAAACAAGGTTACATTAGATTTCTGACGATTTCTACCTGAGTCACAATGATATGGAACAATTTGTTAGTTTTTGTTTTTTTATAAGAAGCTAGAAGTAGTAGGAAAATATAATTTCTGACTTTATTTCTTGGGATATGAAGGTTATCCTCTAAAGCTGTTAGGTCCCAAGAAATAAACACGGCTGGTTAGTCTACTATCTTCGAACGTAATTAAATATGGCTCTGTTCCTATTATAAAAACAACGCGTCCAATCGATTCCATTACTTTTCTATTGTCGTTTAGTGGTTAGGAAAGTATCTGAGGAGTTTTCCCTCTTACATCCGAGTGTAGGGGAGCCGCTATCGATTTAGCCGCCTCCGCCGCCTCCCGCCTCGCCGGTTCGAATCGACACGTTCGCAATCGATATTCGCCGAACATCGATTGTAGCGCCCGCCCGGTTCGCACAACAAGGAGGGAAGGCTTACAAAATAACGTGAATGGATTATTAGGGCGAACCTCCTCTACCCCCTGTCGTGTTATCAAGACCCCTATTGCGAGAGCGGAGGTAAGGAAGCGTTTTTCGGGGGTTACGCTCGCAGGTCGAACGCTCCCGTTCTCGGCTCAGCTCGGCTCGCGAACGATCGGTCGGGGGCCCGCTGGACCCGAAAAAAAGGTCCTCCCCCATTAGTCGGACACAAAGGAGCAACTCGAACGCGAGTCTTCGTTCCCTTTAGTTAATAACTTGTTCGACGGAAACCGCGGTATTTTCCGCGATCGCGATAACGCGGCCCTGATACCGATTCCGGGGAAACCTCAGACGTGCGATTCGGCCGAGTGTGTATAATGTTATCGTACCAACATCCAGGGCCGTTTGGAGTTGCTTCTCATTCATGCTAATTCATTAGCATTTTATCACAGAAAGTGATCAGGTGAGTACATTTTTCAATAATATCAATTTATACTATTACAATTCCACACCAAAACATTAAAAAGTGGCTCTTTCCACGTAAATTAGTCTCATACAGGCATAAATAATATAGTCCATTTCGTACATAATTCCTACAAAACTCGGATTTTAATGTGGCAAAATATCCTCAGGCCGGATTATCGAGACGGTGCCTTCCAAATGGTTATCTTGACAAATTAAGTGATTATGAATCACTGTTTTGTTTATGGTTGGACAATAGATGTAGATGGTAGATATTAGTTGATTGAAAATAAAGTTCAATTTGATTTGGTGTATATATCGGGTACAAAAAACAACCTAGTTTCACTATGGCACCTAAATATGCGCACATTTTAATGGAATGATATTGTTCTGTCCGTAACCGTCGAACCGTTAACAATCTCTACCAAATCAACCACAAAAACTGCACCAGTGCTACCTAAAGATTGGTGGAGAATTTGAGTTATTTAGAGCAAAACGATGGAATATCATTATGTCTTTTTAAGGGAGTTGATACTTTCCATTAGTTACAAATAGACATACTAAATTACGAACATCCATCTATTCGACTTATTAAGGTGAATGCAGGCTCATATATTATAAAAGTTTTCCAAACAAAACATAACTTGATCTTAGCACATCGGGATATTGCGAAAACGTACACACTAAACACCGATTTTATGAACACAGTCTCTAATGTTTACGTGATAGATATAGGAAATCTCATTCTGAAAATTGTGCTACGATACGTAATCGCTGTGACTATTTATACAGACAGACATACATATTTCAAATTCGTAATGATAAGTTCGTAAAGTTCTACTAATACACTACTTGGTTTTAATACCTCAGGGTGTTGGGAAAACAAAAATAACGTGATCGCTTGAGCGAAAATTGCTTTTAATTTTTACCAAATGATTAAAAAAAAAACATGGATTTCATCCTGATGATTTTGCTTGGGCCAGTGAGCTTTGTACGGTTTGTATGCAGCTCTTTCCATGCATGTTCTTAAAGCTCTTCTGGGTTTTGGAAAAAAAGCATTTGTGTGGGTAAACTTATATTTTGATAGATTCTTTTGAATTAAGGATTCAAGCTAGAAAGAACGAGAATAGTCGAAAACATTTTACCCCATAAATTGGATCATTTCTTCCAGATTGTATGATGCATACATGCAGGATAACACATCTCTAATTCGTAGACAGAATGCTATTCCCATGTTATTTTGATATCTTAGCACTTTTTCGTTAGGTGTATAATAGAGTTATTTTTTGGGTGAATTTTCATTATGAGCATAGATGAAAATCGTCCGCGTGATTAGTTTAGTGTAAATCAACTTGATCAGTTTACTACGACATGTGGTAGGTAGATAGAGAAGTGTATTTGATATCAATTAAGTAAGGTCATACACAAAAATGATAATAGTAATACAGAAAAGTCGAACAAGTAAGCACACATTTAATAATTATACTACCTAATACAATGGTACGATAATTGGTTAATATATCACAATATGAAAGATTCGATTTCCACATAACTTTACACACGATGATTTCAGTTATTTTTAATTCATTCAAATTATTCACTTCTCCTTTATGTAATTATATAATTTAACCCCGTTGTTCTTTTACATACTATTGATTTGTGATAGTACAGTGTACCCTGTGGTTGATAGTAACCGTTTTGTGAGAGTAGGCCTCTTCTATAAGTAGTGATACGGTTGGATTGGTCATGTACATTAGAATATATGATCTATTGACATTGTTCTATATGGCTATGTTGATTTGAAAACCTGTTTGAATTTCTAGGGGGCTGAGCTTGAGTAGAGATGGTATAAATTAGTTAAATTTCACGAATCACCACGTCCCCTTGTTGTTTTCTTGTTTGGAATTATTCGTAATGGAACTTTGTAATCGGTCAAGAAAAAAAAATGTTACCCTTCAAAATTTGTCTTTTTACTATTCAAAAATATCAGGATTAAATTTTAATAATAAAAATAAATGTTTACTTTCATTAGAAAAAATTTAACATTTGCCTTAAGCTTTGGGAAATTTCAATCGTAGTACAGTTAAAAGCACTATAATTGATCAGTTATCGAGCGGGATGGTAATGATTAAATTACTAAAATGGCCATAAAAAATAGGGGTTGGTGATAAAAAAAGTAAAAATTCAAGGTTGTATGTATTTTTTAATGTCACATTATAAAAAAATAAAAAATAAAAATTTCGTGCAAAATTAAAAAATAAATGTTGAGGGTGAACAACCCTTACCGATTAGGGGTATGAAAAATAGATAGTAGCCGATTCTCAGACCTACTGAGTACGCATATAAAATTTGGTAAAATCTGTAAAGCCGTTTCGGAGGAGTACGGTAACTAACATTGTGGCATGGAAATTTTATATATTAGATATCTACTCGTACCTGCCTTGTTGAATCACTTTCATTGCGATAGTCTCGGTTTAAGCACTTATTAAACTGGAAACTCAATATTGTAAAGTATAAGAAAAATATAGTACGAAGACATACTGTCTCAGATCTCTAAGCCAATTGTTATTCCGCCTTCTGGACCTTTAAAACTACTCGCCCCGCTTTCATTCCATGATCGGCAAGTACTTGGCCAACTACGGAGTTTAATTTGCAAAAAAAAGTAGGTGGTAAGACTTCTGTCCTGGTAGTGTGCACTGTACGTCGTGTCCATCTACAGTATACAGTGACATTGTAGTTTTGATATCAGCCTTTGTTTCGTAGACTGAGACTAGTAAACGTGCTTTTTACGGATTTATATCAAAGACAAATAATATACGGTATCACATTACATTATTCGATATAAAGAAAAGTTATCAAATCAAGTAATCTTTCCAACAACCCAAGCTAAAAGACATAGGCACATGCTAATAAAGAAGGAGAAAAAAATATGAAAACGTCACCTGAAGGTGTCAATGAACCGCCTGATATCGCGGGGCTAAATATCGCACGGCAGAACTAATTGTCACGACGCATATTTGCATTTGCTTTGTTATTCAGCTCATCGCACGTTATACGTATAAGCGATCTCGTGCAACGTGCAAATCCGGAAGCAATATCGTGAATCCTGAAACACGCATGGGAGATAATGAAATCTGTGGAGGTCCCATATATATATTTTTTAGGGTATACATAAGCTATACTTACAGCCTAATTGGGTGGGGGGTTAGAACTTCCAGTCTCTTTTGGTTTATTATTTTCAATTTTGTTTTCTGAGAGAAAAAACATTTATTGATCATTATACGGAGTGGAATGTTGGGTTAGTTGGGATTTGTGAAAAGTATAAATTGATACACCAAAAGCTCGAAGTGGTGTGCCAGAAGTTGAAATTGAGTCGCCGAAAGTTTAAATTGAGATGCCAAAAATATTAAAATTGATTCGTGCCAAAGGTTCAAATTAATTTGCCAAAATTTTCAATTTGATAATATGCCAAAAATTCAAATTGATTTTGCCAAACTAATCTGATTTTCTTTTCTTCAGTAATAAGCCTTTGAAATCCTATAGCAAACAATTTTTATAACCCTATGTGCAGCTACAAATAAGATCTTCAAACTTTGTCATTTTATGTTTCAAGGTGCTTTGATTCAAAGTCTGCCGTGTCCCTCTGCCATAAGCAGTACTCCTTGACTCGATAGGGATAAGGCTGCAAATTATTACAAGGAGGTTTATTATCATTTAAATGATTAACAGGAGTACAATCCAGTTCTTAGCGACCGACCCCGACAGTACCCCCCTCAACACACCTTCAACTAGCCTTCGGGTGGGCTCCTTCCGCCCTTTGTTATCCCGGCATCACTACTTTTCCGTCCGCCCGAGGGGTCATTCGTGTACCTGCCACCTTGGTAAGCACTAGCCTCTCTGGTGCTCTGGTTGAATCTACAGATTTTTCCAGGGAGTTGGTTAGGCTTAGTAAGTCCGTTTATGAACACAGAATGCGCTCACGTAAACCCTCTGTTCATCTCTGTTTACTAGCTCCCCTTCTCTGAGCTAGAATCCCATATTTGTAGGTTGCATAGGCAATTTTTCATCTTCGGTACTTAAATGTGTAAAATTAATCATTTAAATGATCTGGCTGTAGAACCATAGAGGTCCACTGTCCCGCTTTTTTATTTCTGCATTAGATAGCCTTCTACGTGAATCACCTACCTATGCACCTTTGGTGTACCTGTGGTACAACACCTAACCGCGACACCTTGCACTTCCATACAATGTAATTGAATTCAAGATGCAAATACTTGAGCGACCGCCAGCCACGCGCTCTGCTGCGCGGCTCTCCTCCCTACCTTCTACCTAACCGTCGAACTGTGAAGATGAGGTTTTTCAATTGTTGAGCGAACGGATGATTGTAAAGCAACCCGAGTGGTCTCATTCGATTCAGGGGGAAAATTTCTGTTTTAATCCAACAAAAAACTACCCCCTTACACCTAAAGTTTTTGAGATGTCGATTTTTTGATAATTTAATCCTAAATTATAACCTCTTGGTTGATCAATCAAGATTCCAAAATTACTGGCATATCCCGTATTGATATTGAGTTTTTGAGCCAAATTTTGTGAACTTAGGTAAAGTATTTTGAGAAAACGTCGTACGACGTACGGTCGGATTTTCTTTAACTCGATCTGTGAAATCTACGTATAAATAGGTTTACATAACGTAAACCAACAACTTTTGTGGGGAAATTGTTGAAAATAATAAACCAAAAATCCTTTCTTTCGTCATGAACTTCACCAGGGGTTTAGTTAATCCCAACTTCTACCAGCCCTTGTAGCATATATGCTGTGGGCCAAGAACTACCCCAAAACGTGGTTTTTCATGTTATTTCCTGACGTAATGAAGTGGGGGTGATTTCTTGGTAATTTTTACTAAACCAACAGGGAAAGGTTTCAGAGAACTAGACTCATAACTCTTCCTGAGATAGGAACCAACTGCTCTGGCTGTACTCTATTCCTTGTTTTGTGCAAGCTGTGTAAGATGTTGACATAACTCAATCATTAGTTATAGAAACACTCAACTTACTTTTTCTCCAACCGATGAAAATATATTCAACTCATTTACTGCCCTATCAAACTTCACTTTTTGTGCAGCCTGATTATTCAGAATTCTATCAAGGACAGCCATAGTATTTGGCTGCAAAGAACTTAGGAAGGACACTGGAAGCTTCCGAAGCGACCATACTTCGAAGCGACTGAGCAATATAAAACCGAAAGATCAGCCCATGCTGAATTTCTGTAGTTGCGCACCGCAACTGGATATCTGCTCCATCTTACCAAAATTCTTAAAAAACGCTTTAGCAATGTGAACGCAGTGTGAGCCCGTTACTTTCAGAATGTGTGCTTGTCGCTATGTGATCAAACCTCCACTCTGTAACCTTGAAACTCAGCTCCGCCGAATGGCACACTACTCAGGAATAACAAGGGATACCTCACCTCGAAAACGTAGGAACTAGGGAATCTACAATCGATGTACGCCCAATACAACTCGGACAGTAAAAGCGGACGAACTCGAAATACTGCCAGTTACACTGAAAGAACTTAAAGATGAAATTAAAAGCAACATTAATGCTAAAAAGACTCCCGGTTACGACCTGATATCAGGTCGTATAGTGAAGGAGCTCCCCGAAAAGGCATTACTTAAATTGCTTCACATAATCAATGCTATTTTTAGGCTGAAACATGTACCATCCCAATGGAAGGTTGCGGAAGTCATTGTGATCTCCAAACCAGGAAAGTCGCTAAACGAGAAGACGGGGTACCGGCCAATATCCCTCCTCCCCGTTATGTCGAAACTGTTCGAAAAGCTGCTTCTTAAACGACTTAAACCTCTAATAGAAGATAGAAATTTGATCATAAATCACCAATTCGGATTCAGACAACGACACTCTACAATAGATCAAGTCCATCGAATCACTAACATAATTGAGAGGGCCCTTGAAGGTAAAAAAATATGTGCCAGTATCTTCTTGGATGTGGCTCAAGCCTTTGACAAGGTTTGGCACGAGGG
Source organism: Creontiades dilutus (assembly GCA_031894815.1). Taxonomy (NCBI): domain Eukaryota; kingdom Metazoa; phylum Arthropoda; class Insecta; order Hemiptera; family Miridae; genus Creontiades; species Creontiades dilutus. The sequence continues at coordinate 189,527 of JAVIWC010000762.1, read as the reverse complement.
ACTAGAGTACAAACTGCACAGGGATCTCCCAAGACAGTACTACTTACTACTGAAGTCCTACCTAGAAAATAGACATTTCAGGGTGAAGCAAGATGACCAATACTCCAGCTTGAAGCCCATAAAAGCAGGGGTCCCGCAGGATAGTGTTTTAGGGCCAGTACTCTACCTCCTGTACACACGGGACTTACCCCAACAAGAAGGTACAACTGTTGCCACCTTTGCAGATGATACGGCTATCCTCTCTGTTGGAGATGATATAGAAGCTGCAACACGTAAACTACAGACGTCTACTACTGAGGTTTCTAAGTGGACCAAGATGTGGAGAATGAAGCTGAACGAATCAAAATCAGCCCACATCAACTTCACTAACCGAAAAGTCCCAATCTTGGATGTTGAGATCAATTCGAATAAAATACCGCATACTGAAGCAGTTAAATACTTGGGTTTGACACTTGACTCCAAATTAAACTGGAATAAACACATAGAAAAGAAGGAAGAAGAACTTAAAATCAAGTACAGAAGGATGTGTTGGCTATTAGGAAGGAATTCCCATCTCTCTCTTCACAACAAACTGCTTATATATAAGCAGATCCTTCGCCCTATTTGGACCTATGGGATACAAATCTGGGGCTGTGCCAAGAAATCAAATATTAAGAAAATCCAAACCTTTCAGAATAAAATACTTAGAAGTATAGTTGGAGCCCCTTGGTACATGCGAAACGATGATATTCATCGAGATTTGAGGATGGAGACAGTCTATGAAATTATTGCAAAATACGCAAGGAAGCATGAACATCGCCTCCACAAACACGAGAACCCGGAGATGCTCTACGTTTTGGACAACGAAGGTGAAATCCGACGTCTCAAGCGAAACAAACCACTGGATTTAGTTGTGCTGCGTGAATAGAAGTGCAATCGAACTCAGTGCTAATTAATTGAGCTATATAATAAAGGGCTAGGTTTTGCTGTAAACCTACCCTCTTGGAGTGTATCTTTATCGATATGTAAAATTGCTAGATGAAATGTATTTGATTTTTCAGTCGCAATTAATAAATCACGAAAAAAAAAGTGTGAGCCCGTTACTTTCAGAATGTGTGCTTGTCGCTATGTGATCAAACCTCCACTCTGTAATCTTGAAACTCAGCTCCGCCGAATGGCACACTACTCAGGAATAACGAGGGATACCTCACCTCGAAAACGTAGGAACTAGGGAATCTATAATCGATGTTTTGTCCCTCAGGAAGCGTTATTTTTCGTTCTGCCGATTGCGTCGTATCATTAGGGTCAGCACACATTAAATAAACCGAAGAGTGTTCTTTGATTCCGATAATAAAACAGCTCTGATCACTTCAAAGCTTCCCAGATTAAGAAATTATAGATTAAGAATTTGGCATTGGTCATGGTCAGTTGTTGCAAGACTGAGTCGACTCCAAGCTTCTCGCTACGGCCACAAATCTTATCCGCCCAAAGGCTTGGTCAGCACGTTGGGTGAATTATCGAACCATCAGAGTTCATTTTCTCTTTTTTAAACCCTGGTTAATGATAAAGCTTTCTAGCCAGCAGGCAAATCGGCAAGTAACTAAGTTCTGTTTTCTTTTGTTGGGTCCATTCCAGATTGCATAGCTTTCTTTCAGTTTTCAAATTTCTACTATTTCAAGCAGCTCTATCATTTTCAAGTCCACATAAATGAAGAATTTCAATTTCAGCAGACGTAACCAATGTATCTACACTATACCTGTTTGGTTGCCTCAGAGTTACACGTCTCTCAATAATCGACCAGAAATTTCGTTTACCATGTCCATCCCACTTCCCAATGTCCCACTTCGATCTTCTTCGGGTTAGACGGAGCATCAGTATTCACATCAGCGTTGTTTGTTCTAAAATACGTTCAAAACGCATGATTAATCAGCATCACCCAGTTCAACAGAATCAACAGGTTCTACTTGTCTTAAAATATTTTTCGATATTAACGTTGATACACTACTTAACAGCATCATGAAGACCCGAACAAAGACAAAGTCTACAAATGATCAGCGTACCTCCGTACATCCCAATTACATTCTAGTTGTCTTTCAAAGAGCATTTTGAATGAGTTGGTCTATTACAAACTAAATAGAGTTTGTTCGTTCATTGTACCTATTCACTCTGATCTTGAACAAAATCATTTGAAAAAGCAGGGATGGCGCCATTTCACCAGCTCCAATCCATATAAAGTAAACTTGCTTAGGATAGCCACCGTGCTATGGTATGATACTACCTGTTTGCATAGTACAAATAATTGTTTATTGTGAATAGCTACCCGTCCATCTCTTTCTTAGCAAACTAGATTTTCCAACAAGAATACTTCTTTCCGCTGGGTCCTCTCAAAAGCTTTACCAATCTTGTCCTCAAAAAACCGTTAATATACAACGGTAACGGTTTCATTGTTTTTATGACCGAGCGTTCAGCATAAAATTCCGTCATAATGAAGGGCTTTACAACGAGTAGCCTTCCTTAGGACCCGTATTATCTGAGTGGCTCCTGAAACTAATTGCTAAGCTATTTATACTCTGAAGCAGCAATTTAGTATGTATACACCTTAGGACTTTTACATGACGATGCATGGGCCTCGGATAAGCTGAGTGTATCCTTAAGATAATTTCTTCGCTATTTACGCTCTGAAGATTCGGTTTAGTATCTAGACTCCTCCTCGACTCCTGAAGAATTTTACTTGACTATCCATAGGCACTTAAACGTCGTAATTTTTCCTCAAGTTAATTTCAACGCTTTTTACACTGTGAGCTGCTACGTAGTAAGTAGACGCCTAAGAACTTTTACTTGACGATGGTTAGGCTCTTAACCAGCTGAGCGGCTTTGTGGCCAATTGAGGGATCACGACGACAAACAACGAGTCGAAGCTGAGCAGGTGGGGTAGTGGCGAGATGTCTCTTTTGCATCATGTGCGTTAGTAGCTGTGACGACCCTCCGAAATCTGCCTTGGTATCGTCAATGAAGCAACATTGTACCTGATAGTTTAGTACATTAGTTCCAGTGCAATACACACTCTGGAAATTGGGAGGAACGAAATTCTAAATGACTGAAGATGGGACTTTTCCAACGATTGGGTTGTTACGGACGGGACCCGAAAAGTGGGTGCTGGGAAGATTGCAGAAAGGTGGTGGCAGAGGCGGATGGTTTGGCTCCGAAAAGGTCTTAACATAGAATGAGTGTTACGGGGGGGCCACAGATGGGGGGAAATGTCAGGTTTCCGAGGCGAGGCCCACGGTGAGCAGGCCGAGACCCGCTCACCTTTTCACAAACCGCGTCGAGGTTTTGTGAGTTGGCATTCATCGAATCCCACCGGTTCCGCCCAATGTCAAACCGTCGCGAACGTTCATCAAAACCTTCGTGTTGTTGTTATCATGTTCTTTTCACCTGTTCCCGAATTGTTCAAGTTTTAGCGAATTTTCGAAGAAGCTTTTAGCATTGACTTCAGAACCGACAGAAATAAAATTGTCCAATACTGATATGAATGATTTGAAACATTCCCATGATATAATTTTTAGAGGATTCCATCTCTTGTCACGTTTTACCAGTGGGATGTGTGCTCCAAAATTGAACGCTAGCCAAGAAGTTCCAATTTTCTTCGCCCCTATTGTTGTCTTCTACGCTATTTTTACGCTAAAGCTGCAATTTAGTAGCTTAGGCTTTTGAACTTTCAATGCATAGGACCTGATGAGTTTAGAGACTCCTGAATGTACTGTACTCATCTAAAACTGCCCAATTTCAAATATTGTACATACAGTATAATCCTTACGACTTTTAGTTGATACCCCCGGATCATCTGCGAGGTTCCTAAAGCTGCTTTTCTGCTATTTACTCTCTGAAGCTCTAGTTTAGTATGTAGATTCCTTAACACTTTTATTCATATTATTTATTAAAAAGTCCAAAGTTCAAAACACATTTATTACAGAAGCCCATAGTAAAGATTGCACATGGTAAAGAAACATTCAGTACTTGAATATCAATTTGGGAAAACATGAAAGATGATTTTGGTTTATTTTGACTGATCAATTGGAGCACTAACATTAATTAGGGGAATAATTATATGATTTCATAAAAACAATTTAAATAAATATATTTGTTATAGGTATTATTATTTTATTATTATCAATGTACCAATGATGACGAGATATTGTTCGAGAAGCAACTTTTTTGTAAATGAACCAAAATTAGGAGTAATTTTATTTACTACATCAGAAGTAGTATTTTTTGTATCATTCGTTTGAGATTTTTCCCATAGTAGTTTATCACCTACTATCGAAATTGGAATACTTTGACCTCCAAGAGGAACTATTGTAAAACCTTCAACCCTATAATTAACCAATTAATTCTATTGTTAAATAACATACTCTTATGCTCCGGTGTTAAAAAAAAATCATTTATTTGTCAAATTAAAAATATAAACATTAATATTTCTAATACCTCAAATATCCCCAATATGATGAACAACGTTATTTATAACATCATAAAACCATACTCAACCAAGAAAAAAACATGTTAACACAGATCCTTTTGTTTCAATTTTTGAAATCTACGTGTCTTGAAAAATAAACCAACAACTTTTGAGGGGGTAATATTTTTTCTTCTAGGTCGATTACAAAGGTTCAATATTGAACACAATAAAACAAAATGACTATACGGCAGACTATACGGAGAGGTACACCATCCACATCGCCATAGTTTTAAAATACGTTTGCGGATGTGGATGATGCTATATTTTACCTATTACAATAATTATCAATCAATCAATCCGTTTATATGCAAAAATAATCATTGCAAGGAGTTTCGGGTGCGTACTTCTATGCCGCACAATAAACAAGAAATTTGTGAAAAATGATCAGTAAAAATAATAACAATATATTTTTTTAATTCAGAAAATAAAAATAATACTTCCAAATGACCTATTCCTAGAATCAGATCAACCAAATACAATATAGATGACAAAAAATGTACATGATTCACGGATTTGGTAAATGAAAATGTTTAACCATTTGTTTGCGTCTATCTAACCAACTATTTGTGTTTGAGGAGGCTTTAAGACTTCTAGAATAGCTAAATCATTACACAATTCATTTCTTGAAAAAGATCTTATCCTCAATTTGTAGATAACGTATTTGTAGAGTGCTGCTCTTAATGAATTGGTATTTATTTTAATTTGCTTTGTGTGGCGGATATTGAAAATAACAATTCCAAAACGCAAAAACATGTGTTTTTTACTTTTTTATCTTGCATTCAACTACCATTTTTCACATTTTTTCGGCTGGGGCAAGGTGGTCCAGTGCACACCAACTTTGTTTCTTCAAATTTTAACACCTATTTTTTTTTAATTTAAATTTTGAATTCTACGTGAAATTTAATGGACATTTGAACCCTTAAACCAATTTTTTCATCACCTGCACTTGAAGATACTCAACCCGATGGTTTTGCCAAAATGCTGATGTACCAAGTACCCGTGTGACGGATGATATTCTTGTATTTTTTACTGTGAATCACCTGTTGATGTCTGTTTTCTAATTTGACTGCATTTTGATCATATTATCAACGAAACATCAACTTTTATAACAGGAAAACTCATTTTTTTAGGGCAAAACCATCCTGCCTACTTGAAAAAACCTTCAGCGAATTCGCTTTCTCTTCTTTCGAATACGGACCCACTACCTCATTCCGAAATAATGGGTCTTCTCCCATCAGATTTTTTTAAACGCTTTACATGAAAAATAGAGAGCTTTGAGGAGGTAAAAAACAAGTGGGTGTGGCACATAGCTTCCTCGTGTCCATAACATGACTGTATAGATCATTGAAAATTATTATTGACTAAAGAACTTCGTTCAATCAAGCTCGAGGCTAAAACTTTATTTTCTCTTTATTACTCACGAGGACCATCTTTACATCAGTCCGAACAATCCCTGAAAATTTCGTCGAAATCAGTCATGAACTCCCGGAGTTATGCGTGTAACAACGATTTCACGTTTGCGCATACGCAGAGGCTACTATTGATCCGGGGGTCATGAAACCTATAGGGGACCATTTACACCCCAACCCGCACAATCCCTGAAAATTTCATCAACATCGGACTATAACTTCGTGTACTTTTGCCCGTAACAAGGATTTGCTGACAGACAGACAGACATGGAACCAAAATTGTTCAGAAAGGTCTAGTACGAAAAATGCCAGTGCAATTTTTGATTTTGGAGACAAAAACATTTTCACATTCCGAAAGTGAAAACAATGCTTCCGCTACCTTGGTAGACTCGGAAGCAAAATCGTTTGATCTCTGTTCGTACCTCCTCAACTCCTGGTAGAGACTAAAGGTCCCGTTAGCTCGTGCTACCGAAAGTCGGGCTTGTAGCCACACGTTCAGACTCCAATGAAATGAGCTCATTCAATCGTAATTAGTGTTAATAGCATTATCTCTCTTAGTCGCACGAATCTATGTTTGAGGAAAGAGAAGGCGAGAAGGCACCTTTTAGTAAAAGTTGATTTTTCGTTGATAATTTGATCAAAACGCAGTCCAATCAGGAAACGGACATTACCGTGTGCTTCAGAGTACTAGATTATCATGTGCTAAAAAATCGGTGTTTTAGCGGAGGAGCTGGGCATTCAACCAGAGCTAAAGAAGTTTATTGAAGCTGGAGTTCATAGAAAGCTTCATTGCCGAGGTTTATTCAAGACTGTTGAAATGTAACTTCATTCAGGTATGCAGCTTTTTCATCTTCCACAATATGTATAGAGAAGGCCAAGAAGCTCAGCAACCCAATTTAACTTATGAATATTACTGGTTAATGTCTATGCTCGAATGTTTGCAAGAAGTCAGTGAGCCTACCTTATGTTTGGATTTGTAAAAGGTATCTTACCCATTCTGTTTTTAGAGGTATTCGTTGACAGAACGTATGGCAAGTTAGTCGGCACGTATAGTGAAAGTAGAGTTGGTTGGTTGGTAAAGTTGTCAAGTGAAAAAAATCTGTGGAAGGTAGAGGCACTGAAATTTGGATGTTCTCATAGTCTGTTCATGTGAATCCGTGAACAGCTCGATGGAGGAGAGATCCTTCAATTCTTTGGATTCAAACCGGGTAACGATCGGCAAAATATTGATTCTGCTGCGGAAATGTAACCGAGTTATGATAAGGCCAAGTTAGAAATTAACGAAGGACAGCCAGTTCTCAGCAGGCTAAAACTATCTTCACAGCCTTACACTACGAGGAATTCTGTAGAAACTGTCAACACAGGTAACTAATCACATCAGCAACTGACTAATTGAGCTCGTAGGAACCCAACTGATTAAATAACTCTACTAAACAACCTTTTTCGTGATGAATGAAAATACATAGTTGATTCCGGTTTTTGTGCTGCTTTCAAATATGTTTCCAGATTATTCCAATCGATTCTAGTTTTTCCGTGAATCACTGAATTCAAATGTCTTGTAATGTTCAAAATATCGCAAGGAGGATCTAATTTTCATGACAAGAGATGACTCGATAATTAAAACATAGTTGTCAAATGCATTCCATTTATTCGAAATTAACAATATTATTTATTCAAAATTAAAGGCTTGGGTTAGTTTACGAAGAAGTACTCAATTTCAATGTAACCCTTTCTACTTTGGAGTGTTGCATATACCATCAAAGAATATTTTTGTTCCCTCAAATTAGGGCATTAGGAGTTTTTCAAGTTGATAGTACCATAAAAATACGGTACCAGGTGCCCTTAAAATGTTCGATACCTCTGCTGCATCTTTTGGTAGTAATTGAGTCCTCATTGAATTCCCGTCGCGTAAATGTATTTGGTGAGGAATCGCCTCAGAAATCCTCATGAATGGCAGGAGGCACAGACTCTCACCGCTGTCTTCAGATCCAAAGTCGGTCAGGCAAGCTGAAGAAATGGCAACTAAGAAGTCATCTCCCTGAGGAACTAGGCTAATTGCTGAAGGCAAATCATTCTTAGCAGGAAAGCTTACATTTGTTATGAGATGCCAACGTGCCCTCCATGCCATTGGTATTGCAAAAGGTATTGACTTTGTCCGACCAATAGTCCACAAACGCAAGCCTTCAACAGAAGTACTACACCCTTGGGGAGTAGCCCGGGTCTTATCTAGATTCCCGACTCTCAAGCTAAAGTATGCGAAGTACGCATTACTCACAGACATTGTCTTCCTCCTGTTTTGACGCACAAAACCAGCACAAACAGAAAAAATAGATCAGGACGCTTATAAATAGTTCCGAAGCGTGGTATTCATTTTGAAATACTAAGTAACTCTCGTTGAATAGAACACAGGAATCCATAATATTTGCAGAAGGTAAGCTGGTTTTGGTTTATTATTTTCTCAAACTTGCAATTCCTAGAAACTTTCACTAGATTTTAAAGGTGGCAATTCACACACTTCGATATGAACTGATTTTCACAGTTCTGAACATATAGTGTAGATTCGCAGGAAAACTAGAATTAATGGACAAAATGTACCACGGATTTCATCTTGAAAAACTCACGCGGAGATGCAAGTTAGCTCTTTAACATCAATCATTATGCAAACTGACAAATACTACCCAGAGTGGCTACTACCCTAAGTGGAATACTACCCTAAGATTACCTTTTCTAACAGTTTCGAAAAAAAAGTCACACAGTCTCAAGGTCGCTGTCTATCGTCCTGCTTCTGGAAAGAGCGTCACTCGCTACACTTCGGCCTCGCTCTGGTTTCCAACCCCCTCTCGGGGAGTTTGGTAGTAGGTTGAATGGTGACCCGAGCCCATCTCCCCTTTTCCTTCAACCTCCCTCTTTTCTTCATCCTACTTCCACTGCTCCGCAAACCCCCTGGCCCGCCGTTTTCCGAGGTTGGGAAAAGCTATCGACGTCGTGTGCAACCTTCCTTAGGAAGGAGGAGGTTCTGGCGAGGCCCACGGTCCACAGGCCAGAGTCCAGGGACACATTATCAAAATTAATTTTACTTTATTTAATTACGAGTTATTTCAACAAATTGTCTGTGTCACTCACCCAGGCAGTAATTGCCATTTCTGGATAAAGTTGGAACAAAACACAAAATTTCTATTCTATCTAAATAATCATCACCTTGGTGGCTTTGTAACACATGTACAGAGATCTAAACATATCCCCTTCTGGTTTATTATTTTCCACAGTAAACCTTTGTTATCAACCAAGGAAAATTACTGTCAACTTGACTGTTTTACCTTTCCACTCCATAGTGTACACTCTAAGAAAGGGGGGGGGGGGGGGGGGGGGGGGGGGGGGGCCTACCAGGATATTATTTTCTAATCAAGCATTACCCATCTTCAATTCTGGTACCTACCTACGAACTGACAGGATAAAAATGTTACCAAGCAAACATTCTCATTCTCGACGTTTCGCCATAAAAAGGTTCTTACGGTGAAATTTAGTCACTTAGTTACTTTGTGGCTAAAGTAATGAAATATCACTTTAAAAACCATATTTTTTCTATTTTTGAGAGAAAAATATTCAGAAACTCATTTGGAAGAACACAGCGTTTCTTTTTTAATTTCCTGAAAAAATCAACTTTTTTCAGATGGAACGTTTCTAGAGAGACCCCTGATTAGACTATCAACATTTAATTTTGATCTGGCAAGATCACGATCTTCATCATGAATAGGAAATGCATGATTAGGAAGAAGTGTTATTTAACAAATTTTAGTCGAATTAAAAATTTTCAAATTATGTTGATGGTTTACGTTTCAAGATACACAGACATCAAAAATCGAATAACGCTGCAAATGATTACATTATTTGATGATTATTATTATTTCTGTATTAACTAGCTCTTGTGAGGTGATGGAATGGTATAGTTGCCCCTTCCATTGAGCTGAATGCAGTTTAATGCTCCACCACGCTCAAAGGATGGTCCAGGCGCTTGAAGGCGTCTGATTCATCTCTCAAGGCGAGATTCAAGAATCGCTAAGTGCCATCTAACCAAATCCATCACACACTTCTACACCTATTTCTATCACATGCGATCTGTGGTACATTATTTAAACTCGCAGCCGTCATACATAGTAATTGTATATAATGTGTTCCAAAGAAGCTCCATTTCCAATATATTTACCGTGGGTCGACTAGAAAAGTTTGCACCTAACCCTACCCAATTTCACAACACAATTTCGGAACCTATTTAAGAAAAACAATTTTCTGCTCATCAGGAAGTTGGATGGCTTCGCCACAAATATGACTCCGTAAGGGCTAACACTTTACTAGGCTCTTTATATGCAATAAAAGCTGATATCTAAATAACAAAATGGGTGCAATATATGTTACTTCAACAAACGTAAAAACACACAAATAGAATGAACCTCCATAGTTAGATCTTTTTGGAAACAAATAAGCCACAAGGGTCCTTCAGCTGATTAGTGTACATTCTTACCTCGTAGTTTACTTCTTCGTTATAAGTATAACTCCTTAACTCGGAAACTTCGCTAGTCCCTAAATACGTAACACAAGCTGACATATAAATAATTACGACTGTGATAAATGATGTTTATTGACGCGGACTAAACCCACAAATGAAACAACTGAACTGAAACGAGATAACACAAAAAAATGTCAATATTTTACTTACATGGAAATGTACTGGGTATCCCCACAAGAAGAACAACCCCTGGAGATATCATACGAAAGTTGAAGTTGCACGAAACTGTATACATTTTCTAAGGCGCATTGCAATATCATAATTTTCTACGAAAGTTTGCCAACATGTTACTTGTTTCGAAAGTTGTTTGTTGGTTATTATTTCAGCCCTTTGAATGAAGGTTCATTACTGAAAATAGTAAACCAACATTAAATATTGAGGTAACTTGATTGGAAAGACACTCCGTGAAAACTAAAACAATTAATTCGAACTTGATTTATTGAACTAAAAGCACTCCTATTTGGCTTCTTTAAGCAGTCCAGATATTTAACAATGATTACTCAGTTTAAAAGAACGATTGAGCAGGCTAATAGTAGGAGAGTTAATTGATATACTGACTAGGATAAGCTGCAATTACCTTGATGGCACCACAGATAAAGTCCCCTCGTAGGGAAAACGGTTTTCCGCAGTCGGGTGATTCACTTCCAACTTCTATTCAAGGAAAGTGGCGGTAGTGGAATTCAACTGTGAAATGGAGCCTTTCGCTTTATTATTACCAATCAGGACTTGATGTTATTCAAATTCAGATGCTGAAATTTAAAAAGGGGACGATTGGTTGGTACTGCTAGGATGAATTGGAAGAATTTGTTTACGAAATCATTATTCAGAGTTTGAAGCTCTGCATCATAAGCTTAACAATAGTAAATAAGAGTAGAAAGTCTGAGAAGCTTCACACAAGTGGCTTTGAAGACTTCTAGTTACACCAAGGATGATAGGACTACATCATCCTAAACATGACATCCTTAACACTAAAAAATTAATAAGTAGTCGCGTAATATGTAAGACAGGCTAATGTCTAAAAACCTACACTGGCTTGAATTGAACAGCCAGTATATAGAATGGACATTGGGCCCGACGAAATGGAACAACAAAAATTTAACGAGATAAAATGAAACACTCCACTTACCCGCAATCACATAACATAAGTTATGAAAAACATGATTTCCAAAGGAATGTTCGGAAACAAAATTCCATCGCAATTGTATCAGCTTATTCGATTGTCAGAATTTACTACGCGATTTCGCTGTATTATTTTCACCAATGAACCTTTTTAACCGACCAAGTAAAATTCCATTGCAATTGATCTGATTTAGTGACATGTCAAATTTACCTCTCTTCATTGCGAATGAACTTTTTCACTTAATGCCTTTTTAACCGACCAAGAAAAAATAAGTAAAATAAATACGAATTATACAAAGTGTCATACCTTAGTGACGCGAACATCAACATTAACTCTGATCTGAATTAGTGACATTAAATCTGGCCCACCATCTGAAGCTTTTCTATAAAATTACTGGAGTTCCACCATCTGAAGATTTTCTATTCACTGGAAAAACGAAATTTTGCTCAAAAGATACCGATAAATACCGAATTTCAATAACCTCGATCCTTGATTAATCAACCTCAAGGGATAGGAGTTAAGGGTTAATCAATCGAAAAGTCGAATTTTCAAAAACTTTCCATGTTAGAGGGTGATTAGTTTGTTTGATTCAGATAGAAATCGATTCTGTGAATCGAATGAGACCTCTCCGGTTAATGTACGATGGTCCGTTCGGTCACAAGAAAAGTTAGACAGGTCTGAGCTAGACCGCGTGGCTGGCCGTAGCCCAAGTATTTTAATATTGATTGGAATTACAAGATATGGAGGCGCACAATGACTACTACAGAACTAATGAACCTATGTGTAATAATTTGTTTCGTTTTACCATGTTCAGGGACGTCCGTATTCACATTCAATGAACGTTAAGTGGTCCGATTAGGATCATTCGATTCATTGAAGGGATGTCTAGTCTACAAACATGAAAATAGTAGTGTTGTTTTGAATGTTTTCGATATTCTAGTTTTCGAATATTTCAGCTTTTTGTTTTCACCCTTTAGGATTGACAGAAGATCATGAATAGAACTCAGTCCTGACCAGAGCCCAACTTTGGTTCAGTAGTTTTGGAGAAATGCTCTGAAAGGTGGACGGACGGCTTTTTTTGTAAAGCATTTTGGTTAATTATTCAATAATAAACCATTGTAATCGCTGTTGAAAAAAAAAGTCTAACCCCCCACTGAAAATTTCATGGTTTACGTTTCAAAGGGTGTAGAATCCGAATCTGCAATACAAATTTTTCCGTCCGTCCGCCGTAAGCCGTACCCACCATTTCTCCCAAACGGCTGAAGCAAAAAAGCTGAAATTTTCAGGAAAAATCCATCTTGGTCCGACGACGCCCCAATCCTTGAGCCAGCTCTCTCACTTAATTTAAAGTGCCCTTCAAGGGTTGTCGAACTTTTGTAAAATCCCTAAAAACCTCAAAAAAGTCAATCTGCCTAAATTTGTACTATTTTTGAAGAACACTCCAAGAGGAATCGAATGAGCCCCTCCCCAGGTCCGTAGGTCAAACCATGCCCGATCTATGGCCCGATTTATGGTGCCAACATTCGCGTTATTTTGGTTCATTATTGTTTTTGTGTTGATATCAGTTACCTAGTGACGTAGTGATGTATTAATGTGGATTCTCCTAAAAGGCTTTGTAGCCGATACACGGGTTGAAGCATTCTGATAACCATAAAAAACGCTGCAAATTGTTCCACTGGGGTTTATTATTCAATTGGCTTGCGTTCATGATTTTAATCTGTACTAAGCTTCGGAGTGTGCGTGTTTCACAGGTGATAGAGCGATTATTGAATTCAGGAGGCACACAAATATGATCAACTGATCAATCCAAATAGGTATTTTTGTTCAGTTGAACATTTACGTTTATGTATCTCCTGAAATTCAATAATCGCTCTATCACCTGTGAAACACGCACACTCCAAAGCTTAGTAGAAATTCAAATCATGAACGCAAGCCAATTGAATAATAAACCCCAGTGGAAGAATTTGCAGCGTTTTTTGGATTCTACTCATCAAAACAACAAATTTTGAGAGGTATTAAACTTGTTTTCTTGGTCGATTATCATGTTTTTTTGGAATGCATTCAACCAAGACTGTTTCTGAAAACGAATAATATTCTGCTATATTAAGTAATGTTTGAAATTGGAAATTTTTATTGCACTTTCTACCAGTTTTTGAAGAGTGCTTTAATGTGTTTGAGTTTTTTATCCAAGATCTGCACAAAAACTTTAGTTACAAAACTAGAAAAAAAGTTCAACATAGTGCTAAAAAATATAACTCTCCTTAGGAATGAGTTTGATATTTGTGTGAGGCTTTATGGTACCAGATGTTAGAGCCAAAATAATAAAGTAGTTTTGTTCAGATCAATAGCAGAATTCTTCATTCAAGTTTTTCCGCACTTATTTGGGGAGAAAACGCATTGCTGCTCTGTCCCTTGCGCCAAAAATCCCTCCAACCGTATACGTAGTTGGTCGATCGTCTATCGCGTTTATTTTGGACGGACTCCAAGTCTTCGGGGAATGAGGAGGCACCAGATGAAATGTGTGCGGAAAGAATGTCCGGATTCCGTATTTTAATGAGGATTTCGTTCTGTAGGAGAAAAAGCGTCTGCAAATTATTATCCAGCAATTAACCAATTCGTTTTTCTTTTTGGTCAAGAAGGGGAGGATTTCGTGCTAGGTTTGGAGAACTGATATTTGCTAGAGATAAACATAAATTACCTTAAGGAAAAACTGCCATAGTGGAAATGATGTGATTGAATTAGCCACGAATGAATTGTTAATTATGCTTAAAACATCAATTGCAGTAAGTGAGTAAAATTACAATAATGAATAATATTGTCCAACTTCAGGCGGTGCCTGTGGCGTTGGGCAAGAACTGATTGTTTAAAGAAAGCTAAATTTAAGCGTCAAATGTCATGACAGCCATATTGGACGGAAGGTAACAAGAAAGCGTGAAGAATAGGGAAATCAAAAATAAATGCCCCTAAAGTATAAGTACATCAAACTTCCCTTAGGTGTTTCCCTTAGAAACCATCCATGAAAAAATCTACTTTTTATATTTACTTCTACTAACAAAAGTGGGGAATATAAGTTCAGGGCTAAGGTGAAGCATGAATAAATGTATTGAGGGCTTCTTTTAACATTTCCTTCTAAGACAAATCTTGTGTTATAGGGCGTTAATCTCTCGGATCGCAGCATTGTGTGTGTGCTTCTGAAAGAATATCAAGACACTTCTTGCGAGTTGCTGTTTAAGGGCGAATAGCTTTTGAGAATCAAACAGAGCCGCAAAGGGGAACCTACGGCTCTTTCTAGTCCTGATTTTGAGAATGGTCTTCTGCAGGGTATACAGCTTTTTGAAGTGTAGCTCAACTGTACCTCCCCATATCAGAATGCCGTAGTGTAGTACGGACTGCACTAGTGCATGGTATATGGTTTTAGGAACCGATCGTAGGTTTCGATTATTATAGAAAATACGTGTAAACTTGCTGAGTCGACTGACCAAAAAATTGATGTGGTTTTCTCAACTGAGCCTTTCGTCTATTACAACTCCCAAGTACCTGCATTCGCTGACCCTTTCAAAAAATAAATGAAATGAATAAAAACGCTGCAAATTCTTTCACTGGGGTTTATTTATTCAATGATTCATGATTGGAATTTCTACTACGCTTTGGAGTGTGCGTGTTTCACAGGTGATAGCAGCGATTATTGAATTTCAGGAGATTTGCATAGAGCACTTAAATCGGTTCTCAACCAAAATACCTATTTAGATTGTTCAGTTGATCATATTTGTATGCCTCCTGAAGTTCTTCAAAAGTTCTTCAAAAAGAGTCCAAATTTAGCGCCTTGACTTTTTTGAGGTTTTTAGGGATTTTACAAAACTTTGACAACTCTTGGGTTGGGGGGCACATGTCCCCGGCACATGTCGCGATTTTGATTCACTGATTTCATCGAGATCATAGTTGTTGTCAGCACTGCGTGATTGATTTTCTTTTCCAACGACAAGGACAGGGCAACAACACTGTTTTGTCGGACCAATCATTGGTCCCAGGCCTTTGCCTCGACTTGTGCCAGATTCCATTCTGAACCGGGCTAATCAGTGCCCCGACATTCAGAGTTTTGTTGTAATGAAACGTTAAGAGCCAAAGGACTGATGCAAGAATTGGGGCTTGTCGGAGCTCCGTTGGAGAAGAATTGTGCGTACGGCGTAGGGACGGAAAAATTTTTATTGCAGATTTGGATTGTACACCCTTTGAAACGTAAATCATGAAATTTTCGGGGGGTTAGACATTTTTTTTTTTCAAGAGCGATTACAATGGTTTATTATTGAATAATAAACCAAAACACGGCTGTATTGATAAATGAATAAATTTCTGTCAAGAGCAGATTGGTACATGC
Source organism: Creontiades dilutus (assembly GCA_031894815.1). Taxonomy (NCBI): domain Eukaryota; kingdom Metazoa; phylum Arthropoda; class Insecta; order Hemiptera; family Miridae; genus Creontiades; species Creontiades dilutus. The sequence goes on along the minus strand of JAVIWC010000762.1, from coordinate 173,564 downwards.
ATGATCATGGTCACAACTGATCGTCTGATGAGTTTGCCTTTTGGTTTATTATTCAATAATATTTTCTTTTCTGTTTCTCCTAATTAAGCAGACCATTGTACTCATTTCACTAAATGCAAGTAACACGTAACCTGCTTGAAATGAAATTGCAATTAACAAAGTGGGAAATATTAAAAAATATATAAAAAAAATATAGAAAAGAATCCATAAACAAACAACACGGGGCAACTCAATCAGATTGAAAACTGTAGAAAAGAAGCCATCAATGGAGTCCGTGCTCTATTAAAGCTTTACGCCTCAAGTCCCATTCCACAGAACAGTACTTGACCAGATTATGGGTATCTGACTTGATAAGTTTCATGTAGCCCCTTACTACTTTTGCCATTCCTAGATACCTACGCCTAACGCTGATCAAGGCAGCACAATTTCCTACGAAAGGTATTTTCAAGCTCCCCACTACTACACAATTCGCATTCCTGATCACTTGACTCAAATCCACTTGCAATGCTGAATGCCTTTGCACTTGCTCAATGACACCACGTCAATTTCAGATCTGAGAGCCGTATAGTGTGGATGATTCAAAGCGTCGAATGCCCTCTGCTCGAATTTCAAGCGAAGGGCTGTACCAATAATCTTAAAGTTTATTTCAATTTCCACTTACTGATGTCCCCGTGAATGCTTGATGAGATGTTGTAAGTTCCTCGAAGATTTTCTCACTCTTTTACCCAATATACATTCATGCTCTGCGCATTTTTTTGCTAAATAGTCCGTCAGGGTGTTTTCAGGAATCTTTAGTACTTCAAAGTTTAATTAAAATGAATTTGAAGAATATGTACATAAAGGGGTCTCATATCAATTTCCAGAACTAATAACTTGGTGTACACCTTAACGCAAACAGCCTCCGCATAATCACTGTGAATTTATCCCCACGCTTGAGATGCATAACACAAAATACAGCGTGCCACGGTGATGGCTGCAATCTCTCTTTGGGCGTCTCTTAGGGTTAGGCAAGAGCTCGGATTTAATCATGGTATCTATAATTTTTTGGACTGTTATAACGGCTTCACACCGCACGCTTGTAGGAAGGTGAATAGAGGAATATATTCTGGTGGGGGCCTGTCGTAGGTGCCATATGGTTTCCAAAATATTGCGCTCAATAGCGTTGATATTGAAAGAGACGTTAGTGAATAGAGGTTAGCGAATCCAATAAAAAAGTTTTTTACGAGTTTTTTTGTCGCGAATTTGTTGTAGAATCGACCGCTCAAGTTTAGCCGTACCTTTCTCAAACATCCTACATACTGATGGACTTGTGAAACGTCGGTAAGTGTTTATTTTATCTCATTAATTTTCATTTGGTCGTTGCCATTGGTTGAGTCGATATACTTCGACTCTGATGTATCATTGACCTTAGATATCACCTCCTGTTACGTATTGGCGGACTAGAAAAGTATCGGTGTTTTATTTAATTCCATTGATTTCCTCTCGGTAAGTGACAACTGCTTTGTAGCTATATTTATATAATGTACATATCCCGGACTACTTTTAATAGTTATAGACGGCTTATCTGCTTTTGAGGGTTTACCTAATACCGAAATAATACGCCTTTATGTAATAATTATTGGCGTTTTCGTACGGGGTGGAAAATGTTTTATTCATTTCTTCGGGTGCCCGTCGTAAGAGAACCACGTATCGTATTACCCGGTCCGCTGTGATTTATTATTGAATAACGAAACGAAAGCACCGAGTTATAAACTCCAATCACAGGCCAATAACCATTAGTACCATTCAAAAAAAGAAAATAAAAGAAACGAAGGTGATTTGGCCGCCCACTGCGGCGGTGAGTGCCGTTCTTGGAAAGTGTTATCGACGCCACCGCTGTGCCTCTCCATTATTAAAGATAGCCTTCGTCGTCTGTCAAGTGAACTTAGAAACAATAATTGGTTCGCTCCGGGTCAAGTTCACGACAGAGAAAAAAAGAAGAAGAAACAGGGAAACCTTGTGATGGGCTCGTGTGGGACCGTCAAAACCTAATGAATTTATGATTATGATTATGATTATAGGGGTATCAAGACACCTGCTTTTGTCGAAAATAACCCGGTTGAACGGTCAATTATCAACTACATGTCAGAAAGCCGTATGAAATTCTTTACGTACTTTCATGTCTTTTTATTACGACTACATTGAGCGTTACTCGGAAGAGTAACACCTTAGATTTACACCCGATTGCAGTGCAAAGTGATATGCATTTGGTTGTCAGTCTCAATTCTTGTACGCTTTAGCCTTAATTCTAAAGAAACATGTTTTATAAAACGACATGAAAGGGTGTTGCACTTGAGGAATAGTTTCAAAGTATGTCCGAACTGCTTCATAGACATCAAAACTCCAAAATTCTGATGAACAGCGTTTTGGAAAGGCCTAGTACCATCGCAGTAGCTTTTTCCATTCAAAAATCCAATAAACAATTACCTAAATGACATTTTCATAAAAGTTTTCCAAGTAACAACGTAAAGTAACAACGCGCCTAATTTTTGGGAAAATAACTTGGATGATCGATCATAAACCAAGTAATTCCAGCTAAAATCTTTATAAACTCATCTACGTACTTGAATATCGTTTGATTCATTTTGCAGAACTTTGAGGATAACACGAAATTCCATTGCGATGTCGTTCGTGTCATGGGGTGTTACGGAATTTTCCTCAAATGTTCTTAATCCACCGATGCTCGGCAAAAGTACCTGGGTATTCTATATTACCGTCGTCAGCGAGTGAAAACGTTTCCTATCTCAATTTTAAGATAAGTTATCGACTGAAATGTTATGGACGCTAAATGTTGAAAGCTGAAGGAATCGTTCGGGATTCTCTAAAAATAACTTTAAAAATGACGGTGGAGAAAACTGTGGAAAATTGCTTTTAAGGAATTGTTGGAAGCATAGTGATTGCTTACGTTTCATTCAAAAGATTATTAAAAGGAAGCTCAATGTTCAGAAAGAAATTGAGGCACTTGAAACTTGTAATAGCTCTGAACCAATTAAGAAACGTGTATTATTAAAATAATTAAAAAATTAAGAAAATTGTAAACACCCAGCAAGCGGGCAAGAACAAATTATTTGAACAGTCAATACGATAACCCGTTGTTCAGATGTATCTGAAATAGTTTGGGAACATGAAGAGATTTTCGGTGTTTGTGTCATTACCTCTTGAAAACAACACTTGACTCCTATTCAAGGCTCGCAGGTAACGGTGACCATACTTGCCGCTTTTGGTACCTCATTGTTTGATAATCCCGTTTGTATGTGAACATATTTAAAGCCTTTAATGACCTCCAAATTCCCCAAGCTACTTTGTGCCGTAGGTTCTTCCCAAGCCCTGTTTCTGTCAAACGGTCAGTCACCCGTAGTCTTCCCCTAGCACCCTGGGGTTTCCCGGGGTAGTTGTAACCCCGTCCCTGATTGGTTTCTACTATCTTCCTCTCTCTGCTCCCCACGATTACCCACTCTAAATTTTCTCCACTTCCCCTCCAAACAAAATTTTCCCGTTTTTTGGTTAAAAGAATGCGGAGTCAGTTCTCTCCTTTGTTTTTAGCTTGCTCTTACACCCTTGTTAACTCGACTAACTTCATATCATAGTTATCAAAGCGACTTCATTTTCATAACTAAGTAGTGGCAAAGCAGCATATTTTGTGGTGTTGTTGACTACCCGCGAAACCTCAACTTCGGCAGAAGCGCCCAAGGATTCTATTCAACAGCACCTTTATTTCTTTTTTGATGCACTATATCGACGAATACGAATTGAATGATATATTTCCATACTCGTTCATTGAGCATGTACGCATTGATTTGAAATATAGCCTCCATCAGTTAACCGCATAACCGTTTATATCTTCTTTGGGTTCACCTTAACAGCCGTTCATCGAAGAGTGCTACTAGACACGGATTAGTGATTTTTACCAGAATGTACCGGAACGCATAGTAGGCGTAATAATTAGGCTTGTTAATGATGTAAAATGGTTTATCTCAATTTGAGGAAACTATATCGCTTGGAAGGGCAATAAAGAAAACAAGTTGGGTGTGTGTTGGTGTGCTTCCTCGCCTAGGTAACAAGAACTTATGGGTCTTTTGAAATGTTTTAGATAATATCGAAACATTTTTAGTATTAGCTTGGTACCACAATTAACTGGACGGATAGGCAGCGGGACATTTCACCGGCACACATTAAAACCTTCAAAACATTAGCGAATAGAATGGTGACATGATGATGTTGAAATTGGTATGCGATTGTAAGACCCCGAGTAGCTTAAAAACTTGAGAAACAGAGAAAACGATGGTGTGAATTTAACGTTTGCATATTCTCAGAGTGATGTATAGGTTTGTGAGCAATGAAACCCGTTGGGATAAGCAGATTCACTCAAAATTTCATCGTACTCGGAAGAAAGCTGTAAAAATTGGGTCTATTATAAGAATTTCGCTTTGCCATTTTGCTTCAGCTACTAATGATACTATCGAGTTGGACTTGATATGAGATAATCAGATCGTTTTTCCCAGACTACCCTGAACATTTGAGCACGAGATTCTAGAACCTGAGAAAATAATGGTTAGTGAATTTTACGTTTGTATTCGTTCAGACCGTTTGAGCTAAAAACTCGCACTAGCTGCTCCATTCGCACATTCTCTGAAAGTTTCATTAAAGTCGGATGACAACTGTGGGAATCAGACTTGCCACAAGAATCTGTGGACACACGAACGGACACACAGTCAGGTAGACACGAAACCAACGAAAGTTGTCCAGAATAGTGTAAAACGCAAAATAGAAGTGGAAATTCTGATTTTGGAGAAAGTAAAAACTTATCATCTCCCGAAAGTCAAAACTTCTGCTCAGCAGAGGTAGAACTGGAAGCAAATGTTTTAAAAACCAACGGAATCATTCAAGAAAGTCTCAAAACCACCTGTAAAGGGTACATGAAAACAACTTCGGGAAATTTGCCTTGAAGAGCTGATTCGGGACAGTTAAATGTCTTTAAGTTACGATTACGGGGGTAAAAAGACGTTTTTCTTTTGCAGGAAATGTATAGTTTGAACGGTCCATACCAACTATACACAACAGAAATCCGTATGAACTAATGTACCAGGTTTTCTGTGATTTCGCCCACTGTGGACGGTTTTAAAAATGACTTTGACCCATTAGATACCTACCAGAGTTTTTACTTAACTAAGACAGCATCCACTCCATACTCAACACCAAGATTACTGTTCGTCTCCTTCAAAGCTCCTTGTTGCTAACTATTCACTGCCTTTAGGCGAATAGAAACGACACTTTCCTGTAAGGCTTACTGTATACACCTGTGCACAAATCCGTAACTTCTCTAGAGTCCCGTATAAATTCTATTAATGTCGAACAATTACGAATGTGAGAAATGTATTGTTTGCAATACTGCCTTCTTACTTTTGACCAACTAGTTGGATTAGTTTGGAAGGCTCCACACTCACAATAGCGTTGTTTTGTCTCGATCCCTCGTCTTATACTTCTGATACTTGATACACAACAATAAACAGAAACTAGATCAATGGCGCCCATTTGCCATTGAATCGAGTGGCAGGAAACGCTTTCCAACTTTAGTGAGCAAGAATTCACGTGTTCAAGTGAACTTTGCTCAAAATGACTCGTGACTTTCAAAGCTACGAGGCTGTTATTATAACTCGCGTGTGGCCTGGGCCATTGAACCCCCCTTCGTCACCCCTTCTCACCCCTGAAATCCCTCTTCTCCACCCCTACAACCTACCCTTATCCTCTCCCTCCCCCCTTCTGTTCCTTTCATCTCACCCCTTAGAATAGACCAGAGCAGGCCTCAGTTCACAATTTACTCTGACCGGCACCCAATAAAAACTTGTTAGATTTAACCGATAAATCCCCTTTTTCATCGGCCTGTCAAGGCCTCTTGTAGTTGGAACTAACGGTTAAAAGTACAGAATGAAAAAAGTTGTATTCGTGTTTACTGGAAATTCTCAAACGGATTAGATATTTAACCTGTAGTTTATTAAAAATCTTATCATTATTTTGAAAAGAAAAGTACATAGGTACCGTTTTACTCATGGCGTTAGCTCCTCCAATCGTCCGATATAGCTCAAACGTACTGGGTGGTCAGGAAAGGTCGGTTTAATAAACTTTCATCAATATAGACTAGATCGAATCATAAATAGCAATCCAGTAATGTGAAATCATTGTGAAAATCATAACTTCAACAGCTTTTAGAGGATGTTTGGGTTACATCAAAGATGACATCCTATCATTTCCATTAATGAAAAATTAAACATTTCAACAGCCTTGTGGAAACCTATCGTCTATTATTGTAATTTCCTCTTGGTCTCTTCGTCCGATCACATTGAAATAAGATAACTGGAGGATTAAAATTCATATTACCCTACACGAGATTCATCAGCTGCGTGTACGCGAACCTCATTTCCTTGTAACAGATACGACTTCTGCAACAGCTTTCATTTGATTTCAATTATGGTCTCCGGTGAACTACATCACTCTTGAACCAACGGTACTTTAGACCGAGCTCAAACGTAACAGTTTAAAATCATCTTTTCTGTTTGCTTAATTGGTAGTTTTCACGCTCCATCTCAATTCAGTAACTCCGCCAACGATAAGAACTCTGCAACTGGAATCCTATAAGATTATTCAAAATATTTTAGTGATGTATACGAAGCTGTGTCTCCAACCCATTTTTTTTATTTGTCGAATACAAAGTCAATGAGAAAATGAAGGGACTCCCCAAGTGCACCACCACCTCACGAGGGAATGTTATATTGGAAACGATGAGCCTAAATAAGATCACAGCCCCACAAAAAATGAAAAATGTCAAGATCCGTAAAGTAGACTAGGGTATCCCTATGTATTTTTCGATGCTGATTCAATCCCCTGACCCCAAAATTTTGAGCTATGGCCAAAAAACTACCCTTAAATTGGTGTCAGAACCTTCTTTTTGAGTCATGAGATTGGGATGAACTACGACATCTTTTTAAGTGAATTTCTACATTTTTTTTTTTAACTTCAGACAAGGAGAGTACTTGGGGAAACTACCTCCCCCTCAATCACCCCCTCCTAGGGGTTGAAATTTAAGATCTCACACCAAGTCGAGTGGGATATTGATTTCTATGTTTTCGGGGTCCCTGAGATCGAATTCGAACTTCCAAGAGCCTGTAGGCACCAGTTCTTCCCTTAATCACCCTCTCCTAGGGGTTGAAATTTGATTTTTCGCGCCAAGTTGAATAAGGTAAGGATTTCTGTGTTCCCCTAGTTTCGCTGAAATTGAATATGATTTTTGAAAAGGCTTTCAAACTTTGTTGGGGTCTCCTCCTATGACTTCAAATTCTTTCGAATATCACATAGATATCACAAGAAAGGAGAATAAAATCCTGGGAACTCAGAAATCCTTACCTTATTCGACTTAGCGCGAAAAATCAAATTTAAACCCCTAAGAGAGGGTGATTAAGGGAAGAAGAGGTGTCTATGGACTCTTAGAAGTTCAAATTCGATCTCAGGAACCCCAAAAACATAGAAATCCATACCCCACTAGACTTGGCGTGAGAACTCAAAGTCAACCCGTAGAAGGGGGTGATTGAGGGGTTAAGGCGTGCTATTGGGGATTTTTGGCCATAGCTCAAAATTTTTGGGGGTCAGGGGATTTTTTGACCTTGGATTCGAATTCAGCATTGAAAAATGCATAGGAATACCCTAGTCCACTTTACGGATCTTGACATTTTTTGTTTTTTGTGAAGATGTGTAGTCAAGTAGAAGTTTTGGCAAATTGGTTCGGTGCAGCAAAGTTGTAGGAGCAAATGACAATTTCCAAACATATCGAGGACTTTGCGAGCAGATCAACGAGGGCTTTGGGTTTTTTGTAGCTCAGCCTATCAGAGATTTTTCGAATGTTTTGTGTGTGATAAATATGAATCAATCATAGTTCTATACAATGCCATGGTTTTAATATACTCGAATACACTATCTACCGGTATTTCAGAGAGCGTCCAGAACACGTTTTTGCAGTATATCGTTACAGCATGGAATGTCTTCCGGTTAAGTCCTTTACGGAGGTTGCTAGATGCATGCCTCTTGATGCGTTGACAACTTCATAACCAAACCGATAAAATATCTCTTTGCAAAATTATTGATATTCGTTTGGACTGCCTGCCATTGCCTCCAAAGTGTCAGACACGAGTGTCAACCCGTAATACTCTTTCTTCCATATATCCTTTCATCAAACAAATTATCTGTGGAACCGAACACTCCAGCGTCTCCCTTGTTCAATCAATTTGCTTCTGGATGGCTAACACCCCCTCCAATTTTTCAAGTTACTTGTTGCCTTCGGATCCGCTCGATCTTTTATCCGTTGAAGTAGCACTTGAAATTCAAGTGGCGGCCTTAGTGGTGACATTCAAGCGGTGCACTTCCCCCTTAGGAGATTACGAAAGAGGAGTGAGAAATTGGCGGTGAAGCCCCATAAAGTGGACGCCCTTATGTGGGCAGTGGGAAGAGCTTAGCTGTCTCGATTTAAGCGATAAGTTTGTGCGTGCAATAATTGAAATCTTCTTTAAATGAATGCGCTTTTGTAATATGCATTAACATTTGTAGTGCACGGTTGTGTGCACGGTGTGGGTGGTTATCCGCCGCCAGCAGTGTATGGGATGGACTAGTATGTAGGTTATGTAAATTCTCTCACTCACGAAACTTCTGGTTGCCGGACTACATGCATAACAAAACTATGCTTTACCTTTCAAGATTTTAAGGTTGCCAACGTAGTTTCATCACGCAGAAATGTAAACAATGAATTGAAAAGCGTGGTTTTTAGGAAGTCCCTTTCAAGTCGGGTCAGGAAGTCTCGAGTTCCTAAAGGTAAGTTAAATTGTTATATTATACCGTCCCCTTTATGCGAAAACCATGAATGTGCCAAAACTTCGGCATCGCTTGTGGGTGGTATTGACCTCTTCTATTCATGAAAAATCCTTGGAAACACCCAGATGTTCATTTCCATAAGTTATAGTACAGAACTTAATCAATGAATGTGCTTACCTAGTGCTATTTCCTTGAGTGGATATTGCGCACATTCATAATTTTGGCATACGGACGTGAGAAGATTATTCGTTTCCATAACCACGAATGTGCCACATTCATCATTTTGGCGTGAAGTAATCGCAACTTCACTTTCATTGCGTCAAAAGTTGGTTAGATAGTTGTTTTCAGCGTCTACGGTAGTCGAGTTTTTAACCAGCTGTCTTATGTAGCCCATCGAATGAAAACGCCATTCCGAACGAACTTCCGATCTTCGTGGTACTCAGTGCAATAAATTATTATAAAATAATTGTTCCATTCGCGTCCGTACCTGGTACCCATAGTATTGTATCTTACGATTGTTATTATTTTCTTCCGTTCGTGTTCGTACCCATAAATTAGTGACTATTCGTGGTCCTCTGTCTCTCCTCTTTCGCCTACGTCAGAACGCGATCGTGCTATGTCGTCACATCGGTTCAAACTTTGCTCGGAAATTCAATTCAACGATCATTAATAAAAATTGAGTGGTTCATTTTCATTTTTTAATTAATTGGTTTTGATGTGGTTTAACAAAACCCTAATGTCAGTTTATACCTTCCTAATTTTATTCCGCTTGATTAATGTCGTTCATTTCAACGAACTCCCAGAACCGTAAGTTTATTCATTTATTTTTATTTTTGCAAAAACTAATTAGGGGTACCAGAAAATAAAAATGTGGCAAACGGATGGTTAATGAAGGAAACGTGAGGGGATTTCGGTTGTAACTCACCAAACTTCGCCGTGCAAAAACCATGAAAGTGAAATATTGGTCTAAACTTTGGTATGTCAAAACCATGAATGTGCTATAAAGTGGAGGAGGAGGGGATCCCTTTGATGAATAAGTATTTTTCCTTCGATTGTTAGAACATCTAAGATAACAAGATGGAAGAAAATTACCTCGTAACATAAACTACGCTTTGTAGTATTTCAAACTAAATTTAAAATCAGTTATTTCAATTTTTCTTGAAACCTCTAAATTGCACATTCATGGTTTTGGCATAAAAGGGACGATATTATGTATTTTTAGTTAGGTTATCGTAGCGTATTGTACGATGACCGTTAAAAAAGTGCACGCTTCGCAAAAGAAAAAAAAAAAACAGTATGGAGAGGGTCCCCGAAAATATTTTGCGGGGGGGCGCTGAAAAACGTTACGCCACTGCAGAGATACGTAGGACAACCCAACCTCGAAGGACAAAAATAACCTAATGCAAAATTCAAATTTGCGTTTTGAGTGTGAAACATTTTGGAGACGCTATCCAGACTGCAATTCACAACCAATTTTTGTGTTTTTTTCGATCCAAATTTTAGTCTAGTTTTGCTATAAATACCGGTAGTTTTTGATTTCATAGTGAACAGACGGGCAGATTATCAGCCCTGCTCTTGCTACGTTCTCAACCAAATATTGTGATTCTTCTTTCGTTTAATACAAATTTAAGTACTTACAGTCTTGGAAGAAATTTCAGGAGTTGCAAATTTCATTTTATAAGGAGGTGAACGGAGGAAAACAAAAAAAAAGGCCTTGAAATGCATGTTACAATTAATAGAATGTTTGTGCTTCTGGTGAGAGTTGATCCAAAACACCGAGTATGAGGTGAAATTACGTTTCTACAACTGATAAAACTTTTGGAATATCAAGTGTTCCCACTTCAAATTATCCTCATTTAAAAATTACGAAAGCTGAATTTTGAAACCACTAAAATTTGTTAAAGTAACCACTTCTAAGTAAAATCGTAATCTTGTCAGATTAATGTCAGTAGTTCTGGATTATTATTTTAATGAGAGACAAGTTCTAAAAATTCTGCGATTTCAGTGCCTTGAACTTATTATATTACCATACCAACTCAGATTTATCTTGAAATTAATGGGTAAGCTACCTATTGTTCTTTATTTTTTTCAACCTCAAAGACCTTTTTTTGTGATGATAAAAGTCCCCACATCACGTTACGGTCAGGACACGCGAATAATCCCTCAAGAACCCCGGCAACAACGTAACGGCGTCGAGATAAGGTCATTTCAAATCGAAGGAGCCTGGTGACATATTAGTTGATTGTGAACACGAGCAAAGGGTGCGGTTTCTAACGCAGTGCGGTCTACGAATATTTCATACGGATTACCATTCTCCTCTCGAACCAGTTGGAAATACAAAGAAGATTAAGTAAGTTCTGTAAGTTTGCAAACTGTCATGCGTCAATGCTTCTCCAACTTGTCCATTAGTAAGTATCTGTACACGCATTACACACTTCTGTACCTAACTGTAGGTTCACAAAAATCTGCATGTTACAAACTGACTAACGATTACTTATGTTACTTAGGTGGAGTGAGAGATATTTTTTAACTTTTGACCACATTTTTAGATTTAGCGCCAAGTTTCCTGTATGTCTGGTGCATTTTTATAATAAAAAACGCTGAAAATTCTTTCACAGGGGTTTATTACTCAATGATTTTGAATTTCTACTAAGCTTTGGAGTGTGCATGTTTCACAGGTGATAAAGCGATTGTTGAATTTCAGGAGATATGCATGGAGCACGTAAATCTGTTCTCAACCAAAATACCTATTTGGATTGATCAGTTGATCATATTTGTGTGCCTTCTGAAACTCAATAATCGCTCTATCACCTATGAAACACGCACACTCCAAAGCTTAGTAGAAATTCCAATCATGAACGGAAGCCAATTGAATAATAAACCCCAGTGAAAGAATTTGCAGCGTTTTTGTTAATGGTTATTAGAATACTTCAACCAGTGTATCGGATGTAAACCGTTTTAGGAGTTCACTCCAGTATCCACGTTCACTACATCAATGGGTTACTGCAATCAAAACAAAAACAATTAATTAATAAACCAAAATAACGAAAATGTTGGTACCATAAATCGGGCCATACATCGGGAATGGTTTGAGCTACGGACCTGGTGAAGGGCTCATTCGTTTCCTCATGCAAAGTTCTTCAAAAAAAGTCCAAATTTAAGACGCCTTGACTTTTTTTGAGGTTTTTAGGATTTTACAAAACTTTGACAGCCACTTTAAATTAAGTGAGAGTGCTGGCTAAAGAATTGGGGCGTTGTCGGACCAATATTGATTTTTCCTGAAAATTTTAGCTTTTTTGCTTCAGCCGTTTCGGAGATATCGTGCGTACGGGGTACGGACGGACGGAAAAATTATTATTGCAGATTTGGATTCTACACCCTTTGAAACGTAAACCAAGAAATTTTCAGGGGGGTTACAATTTTTTTTCCAAGAGCGATTACAATGGTTTATTATTGAATAATAAACCAAAACTATCTTCTAAGGACTCTAATGATGCTGAAATGCACCCCATGGAACAAAAAAATAAAAATTAATATTAGAAATAAGTTTCTGAATATATTTACAAAAAACGTTGGAAAGTGTTGAACCTCTCGAACTTTCGCGTTTTTCAGCTTTCTTGTGGTTCAACTTTGTGATCCTCTCCCGATTTCATGGGGAAATTCCAGTGTGATGGTGCAGAAACGTTGGAACTGTGATCGAGGAACCTGCATATCTTGCAACGTAACTCATAACTGGGGGGGGATTTAAGATATACCGAGGCAGAAGTGGCCATATGACCTATTGAAGATAGGGGTGGACAAGACCTATCTGAGATGGTGCTGAACATCATGACGTCAGTAGTTTTTTTGCAATTGCTCAGGAGAGGCAAACAACTGTTTATTTTTCATATTTCGCAACATTATTTATGACTGTTTATTTCAGTTGATACTTACGGCAGCTACCCTGATCATACTCTTGTGGTGATTAACATTAAATTCGACAAAATGTTCAAATCCAACGATACCAAAAAGTCTAAATGTCTATAGGTTTTGCACCAACTCAGATAGGTTGTGTTGTCCAGCCCGATTTCAATAGGAATTCTCGAAAACAAACCTCCATTGCAATTATATCAGGTGATTCGATCCTTACATGAAGCTGGGGGATGTTAAGTACGTCCAAGTACGTTCACATTCACATTCATGTTGACGTTCCATTTTTCTGTCAATGTTTGCTGTGTTTCTTATGGTAGGCCTGAACTCTAGGTGGTTAATACGTTTGTAATAATTGTATAGTTCTAGCGCTTCTTGAATGTGGTCATTCATATTGTAGTTCGGAAGAGAGTAAGAGGTATACTATAGTTAAATATCTATCCACCGGCTATCGATTCCGATTCGGGTCGAAATCAGGGCATTGGGTTAGCCAGGAATCCGCAAGGAGCTGCTAGTGATGATCGAGTTTCTCTTCCAAAGGTAGATGGTGTGTAATGAGCAACAGATAAGGGAGGGGATGGGAAAGGCCTTCTTCTCAGCCGTTATTGATTTTCCTCGAGGCGACAGCCCCGACACCTAGGGGAGGGTGTTGGGTACTACGACGCCTCCGAGTTTGACCGTCAGAGAGCAGAGGAGTGGCCAGCCGACTCTCGCGTGGATACTACAATATAAGCATCCACTCTCCCTCTTCGAAGGTTGATCGGGCGTAAAAGGGGTGTTCGTGCACCGTATAACAGCTGTGGGCGTGTCAGCAAGACCTTGAAATCCAACTCTTGATTATCACAATTTCACGACCTCCAGAGGGCTCCGAATTCACTGGAAACAACAGCGAAACTAAAACTCCTAAATACAGAATGTTACACTTTCAGAGACTTTGTTCTAAGATCGCCCCCTCAGAAACTGGTTTCGAAACTTATCTTGTTATTCCTATTAGAGTCTTACCTGAAGAATACTTGAAGGAAATCGTTATTTCATGATGACGAATACCCTAGAGTTAGGGAGGTCTTGAATAGGCTAAAAATAAGTTCTAAATCTATAATAACGTGGGTAAGTTCACAAGAATCAGAGAACTGAGCATCCAGTAGAAGTTTAACAATTTTGAATTTCGACTATAAACACTATCTACATTTCCAGACAGTGAGTGTCTCATTGTTGTTAAACCGTTAATGGTAACACGATTGGTAAGATTCATGTTTCTGCTTAAACTTCAGTAAAGTTTTCGAATAGACTTATAATTTTGGAAACACATTTGTTGTAGTCAACAAGATGTGTTTATCGTCAGCCATGAATATTCAATAATGAATTCTTCCTCATTTTTTATTAAACTAGGAGTTTGGATTTTTGAACTGAGTCCATATGACTCCCTTAATTCCTAAAGTGGCCCGTGCCCCTAATGCCTAGTTTTGAAAGTTTAACGGATAGAAGTCCCCTACCTCTGTATAATGTTATCAAATCACGTCATATGAAATTTCTATAGATCACAGAAAAGTTATGTAGGAGGTTTTGGTGAAGTACCTACCATTTAAGCTCAGTTTAGATTGGGCCGAAGTGGATTTTGGAAAAATCTGAAATTAACATCGAATTCCTTGTTCGCATTTGTTGAAAATTATGGCACTAATTTTTAAATAATGTAGAAATAGTAGTTTATTGAAATGGCTTACCTCAAGGTTGAGTCGCCACCCAAATGTGTGATAAATGGTTTTTAAGGGAGCGCAGGTAAATATTCCTTTAAATAGGTAGGTATACCAGTTCTCAAATAAAAATAACCATAAATTATGTGCAGGTTTTGAAATATTGTGAATCTTTGAATCTACGTGCAATTTAGACATTTTATCTGGGTATTTGCGTTTATAATCATTGGAAGTTGATAACGCTGAACGAATGTCATACGTTTGTGATGCAGTTAGGAATAACAATCTAAACGTTTGGATAGTACCGACGTGGAGTTTTGGATCGTATGAGATTGCCTCAATCTTGGTGAACATCGTATGTAGCTCGTCTCCTTTATCCTCCGAGTATTGCAATCACCATTAACGAAAAATCACATAAATTAAACAATTTTATGGCGTTAAAGCGTGATCCTGTTCCTCCAGATCAAAGCCTTGAAATCAGAGGCGAGCGTTTCAATTTGGAGTTGTGATGGAAGGCCGATTTCTCAGAAGAAAAATCCCTGATTTACCTCAACGAGAAATGAAAACAGAATTTTAATTACGAAAATAAAATTTCAAGATTTAATAGGTACGTCGAGAGATTGTTTTAAATTTTGCAACGTTATGTCAAAAGAACCGTGTAGAGGTAATTGGGGTGACAAAAGAGAGTCTCACAACAGTAACCGTTGTAAAAATAACGGTTTTGCCGAAAACGTTCAATACTGATTGTCAGATACCCCACTTTTATATTTGATCAAAAGGATAAAATCTGGTTATAAATGATCGAATCGTATTTGTATAGATTAGTAGTATTAATCATTATTACTGTGATACAGTTAAAATGTGTTAAATGTTTTATCATTCGGGTAAACGCAAACATTTCACCCATGTCAGTCTGATATTCAGGGATCCGAGTTATACTCAACCTTCAAGACCGCAGAGTCTTGCGGGTTTTTGCCTAAGTACCCCTGCTCAGTATGGCCAACCAATTCTTTCTTTTCGACATGTTAGATTATTACCACGGCAGGTCTTGCCTTGCTGGTGTAGGGCACGAAATCCATAACGGTAGTTCACGATCAAAAATAATAATCGTCGATAAATTATTACCTCATATGTAGCGATCCTGCAATCTGTTATTTGAAACAGTAATGAAGGTTATCCAAGTGTGCATACCACACTTCATTCAGCAATGTACACCAATTGGATAACCCAATATGTTGTTTTGCATGCATATAGCATCATTATGAACGGTTTTAAATGATGTTGGAGGTATGTTACACGCACGTCCGATAGTGTATTAGCTTCATACTCTTATATCACCATAACTAATTCACCTACCAGATATTAATGGTAAACTATTGGTTTGAACGCAAAACACTGAAGTTCGACTGGATAGGTTTGGCTTTAGATTTTTTCTGTGGATCAATGATAATATTATTTGAAGGATCGGCCAAAAACATCTTTGATCAAAAAACAAAATATAGTAGGGAACGTGTCTGAAAAGCGGATCGTTCTTATCAATCAATTTTCGAAAGAATCACTTTTCAAAAGAAATATTCATCCTAAAATAGAACAAATTGATGATCAACACAAAACCCCAACAGTACAGTATCGAAACAACAATAAGTTTAATCGAATTCTTTCCTGAGAGGTTATTAAGAAGCCCTTTATTGCTTGCGATTACAAAAAAGTACGTTTGGAATATATTAATTTTACGCTTACTAGAACTCTTTATATTGTACAATTATTTCTGTATGCATATCCTCATATAAAAAGCAATATATTGTGAAATGCAGGCGATCATAAGATGAAATTCTTCTACTTGGGGGTAGTTTTCAACGTTAGCGACAGCTTGTCCTTTAAACCATTATTTTAATTTTTGCAATGTGGCGTTTTAGTGGGAATAAATGCTTTCCTTTCTCTCTCTTTCTGTGTTTAAAAACAGTTCTATAAAAATTTTCTTTTTGCTGAAAAGTGGATTTATCGAGAGGCAACTCGGTTTAAAGTATGAAATAAACGGATGTGATAAGGCATTCGGTAAGAGGTTGCTGAAATTTACTGTTCTGATTTGTGAGCTAATGTATAAGATATAAATCATACATCGTTGTATAGTTTAATGTTGACGATGAAGTTAAGTGGAACCAGTTTTATGTTAATAAGTTCCAAAAGAATCGTATTAAATGCCAAATACGTGCCTTTTTGCTAAGCTTAAAATTACAGGTTTTAGAATCAACCTCATCGTAGAGTGGGAGGGTTTGGATAGGATGACCCAACATCCATAAACAAGGTTCGGTTTTCTCCCACAGGGGGCACTAAAACCGAATCCGTATCCATCAGATCGACCTCGATTTATTCGACCTCTGATTTGGTCCCCAGGGCGTGGTTTTACGGCCCCGATAACTTGCGAATCCTTGGGCCCCTCGGTTGAAGAATCAAATGCTTCTTGCCTGCTCCTCTTGAAGAGGAAGTTACATTAAACTTAATTTAGCTGCTTGGGTATGTATCTCAATGATATTTGGAAAGCAATTTATGAAATAAAAAACATTTTATACGTCTTGCATTCATTACACAGAAAAACAAAGCGATCCCGTAAAAACACACTTTCACAGTACGAGGATTTGACCACCCTCTCGGCCGCACACACAAGTACACAAGTATATATTTATGATTTGTGTTTCAATAACAACCAATGATGTCTTCCCACTTCATCATTGTTAAAATCTGAGTTTGAAAATGTCATCAATATTGGAAGAAAAGTGTATAAATAACACTTATTACCAGGATTCCACTTTCACTGATGAGCAGCAGCTGCAAACCATATGACAATGGTGAAACTCACGTGGAGTAAACACTGATTGCTCGCCAAGTTTGTTGAAGGTCTGATGACTGGTTGTAAGAAAATGACGTTTGATGACGTTTGCTCATGGGCAGAGCGATAAATTGATTTTTGAACGACGAAACCCATGAAGGAAAATTAATAACTAAAACCACCTCAACCTCTAAATTCCATCAACGTCGAATGATAACGGCAGAAATGATGCTTGTTACAAGAATTTCACATCGCACAAATGACAAGATCGTGTTGAAATTGGTATGAGATAATTACAGTGGATTTTCCCTAGCATCCTCAGAATTTGAGTGAAATTTGACGACTAAAACATAGCGTGATAAATTCCATGCGCATGCGCAGAGAGAAGTATTGATTTGTGAACATAGAAACACAAGGGACCATTTACAGCCCAATCTGCACATTCCCTGTGCATGAATGAAGACCGGAGATATTAAGTTACAAGGATTTGCGGACTCATGGACAGACACTCACAGACAAACGTGATACGATAATTGTTCAGAATGATCTACACCTTAAAATGCTACTCGAAATTGATTTTGGTTATGATTACTAGAAATAATTTATCCATCAGCAGTGATAACTATAGGAGGACTATCATTTGAAGTTTTTTCAAGGTCGTAACGTTGAGCTACCAAACCTTGTATGCCCATCCATGTATATATTTTTATGTCCATCATAGGAAGCCTTCTTTGAAAGGTTGTTTCTTAAGAAGCCAGATGATTTGGGTTTCATACGCTGGAAGATTGTGTATATATATTGACTTGTGGAGATTTGTGTAGGGTGATGTAAGTATAGATGTGGGCTAAAGTTCTCGGACGGGAGTTTTGTTCCCCCAGCACGGAAGCCTGTTGGCTTATTGTACTTTCCTGAGAGTTTTGCACCTAATCAAGGAGATTCAGCCCCTTGGTAAGGGGTTTGTGGCCCTTGATTAGTTGTTCGCTTTGAATAGACCTCATTGGGGTTTGTGCCCCAAAGAGTTCAAATCTGCGGAAGGTGACTGTTGGGCACTCAAATATTATGTTGGATGCCATTTGGTCAGGCTCCTCACATGACCTGCATAGGGTTGAACTTGGTGTGACCCCAATACGGCGTAGTTCACCTTAGAGGTGGAAAGCCGGTTATAATGCCGACCATTGTTTCTAGTTCCCTACAGTTTTTGCCAAGTAGCCATTCAGTAATTTTGGTGATGGATTCCGCCACCATGAGTTTAATGTGGACATGTCCTTCAAAATTGAACCATCTACTCGTGGTTTGTTGGTTGACCCACATGTTGATGGTCCTTCTGAAGGCGGTTTTTGGTATACTGACTGCCGGCTTAGGGCCTACAAACGGAGGTTGGGACCCCCTCTTGCAAGCTCGTCACCCATCTCTTACCAGATATTCCTTTATGCCCCCGAACCCACTCCAGGCAAACCCGGTTATGTTTGGCTAGGTTGATGAGGATTTGGGTAGATACTGAAGACGCTTAAAACCCGGAGCCTCCTCCCGTCAAATATTTCAAATTGTAGAAGATGGCGAGTGATGGATTTTCAGTTTGTGGCAAATTAAGTTAGGAGAATTCGCTAGCTTACGGACGGGTACGCGCAGAGAGACAAAGACTGACAGACAGGAAACGAAAGTTGTTCAGAATCGTCCAAAGTGGGAATTGCACCTGGAAAATTTGATTGTGCAGAAAGCAATCATACATCTCCCGAAAATGAAACAATACTTCTGCCAGTTATAGATTGGCTCGAAAATAACAAGGAAGAGTTACCATTAAATGGTAACAACATTTTTTTTATCCATTCCAAAATAAAGAGAAGTCACGTTGGGCTGGTACACCCCGCATACACACATTCACATGTATATCTCCCAACACTCCACAAATATATATATTTGTGGAGAGTTGGGAGACTGGAGACATGTCGAAACCAGGTTCTCCCCCTCCCTACTCTTTTCTCACCCCACTTTCTAGTTTTAGAAAATGTCCACATTGTGCCCAGTTTATTCATGCACTTCAACCAGGCTCGGAAACGTCCCACACACGCGCTCGATATGAGGAGGTCGAGACAAAAAGGCAATTCAAAAGGGGGAAGGGTGAAAATGCTGTCACGCGGAATTTTGTGGAATATTCATCCGGCTGTTATCGATTCGAAGGTATTTCCAACGTCACACAGAGTGCTCACCTTGGAATCCCTAATAGTCTCCACCTGTCTTTGATGTGGTTTGACTTTATCAACGATTTTTCGTTCTTTTTTTTCTCCTTTCTTTATTCTCTTCTTTTCATGGCCCTTTGGTTTGACGAAAGGGGGCGGGAGTAAAAATAGCGGTCCCGGGCGGACGGTGGGCGTATGAAGATTTAGCCTTGATACACTGATAAGATCAGTGTCGTGTTGAATTTGCCTGTTGTCTGGAATTAGCAGTTGAAGGCTGTTCAATGATCGTGAGGTGATTCAGCGAGATAGAAGAGTTGAGATAGATTTGAAAAAATTGCCTTCACGTGTTTCATAAAGTTTGGCGTTTCATAAAGAAAAACTTTCGATCTCCAAAATGGCACAAATTTTAAGTTGGAACAGCGAACCGATTTTAAAACTGATACAATGCTAAAATTCGGTAGTCAGCTTTGTCTTTAGCTGAAACTGTCTCTTTAAATTCGATGTCTCCATTCAATATTAGGAGCTGCATTAACGTTGTGAACACTGACATAAAAAAAGCACACATGAATATACCAGCGCTATAGTAGGAGCAGAGTGATGTGATAGTGGGAAGGTCAAATGAGGGCACAGTTCAGAAGGGCCATAATTACAATCCTCGCGAACAATTAGACCTCACGGTTTCCAAAAAACATGAGTTTGTTCGCATTTACTGCTTAACCGAGTTGCTCACCCCATTAGCAATAAAAATATCCACACAAACAACCGCTAGGTACAGGACTGACCACGAGAAGTGTTTACGTTTTCAAAACAGCAAGACAGTGTTAATTTGCAACAAACTTTACGTTGTTAATTTATTCACTTTTAAAATATGTTTGTTAAGGAATCCCTCTCTACTTGAGTCGCAAAAATAAGATCAGGAAGGTGATGTCTGTCTTTCATGATGCAGTTTTCAATTCTGTGGAGGAAGCTCTGCCGCACTCGCTGGTGTCTGCTCGATGATTAGCACCTCACGAATTGCCTCCTTCAGCTCAAATACATGACGAGGAGTACGTGCTTAAACTCTCTCTATTAAATATCTCCACAAAAGGAAATCGCATATGTTCATGACGCGAGGAGGTGGCCAGGGCACATCTAGAGATCTGAAAATGCCATGACTTGGAAATAAGTTTGCAAGGGGTTCATCAACACTCTTGCTTCGTGAGCAGCAGCTCTGTCTTGCTGGAACCAAATGTCCTGTTGCAAGTTGAGCGCCTACAGCTGTGGTACGGAAAACTCGTTGATCATATGCATGCACTGATTCACGTTACTGTCACTGCAACTCCAAACTCTTTAAAAAAAGGATGTACCAATAACATGTTCTCACACCGTACAATTACACGAGGTGAATGGCGAGGTTTTTCGTGAAGCTCTCTCGGGGTTTTTTCTGCCCAGCACCCTCAATTTTGTTTGTTGGTTAACAATTTAGGTAAAAATGAATCGCGACCGCTGAATCATTGTTTGCAATATCCGAATCTTCTAAGGCTTCGATGCAGCTCTCTAAGGCTTCATTGCGACTGGAATAACTAGCTGGCCACTCTTTGGAAGATTAATGATTGCCACTCCACCATCCCACGACGCCCCAGGGCTGGGTACGGCCCCTCCAAAAATGTAAACACTTTTCGTAGTCACCGTGTATAAATAGTAGCTTCAGGTAAAAAAGGAGATTTGTAATAAGAGCTGGTAAATTTTAAAAAATGCACAAATATCCAAAACTTGCAAAAATACTCCAAAACAGGCAATATAATTTTTTTTTGGCTCGGAAAAGACCATGCAAAATATGCAAAATACAAACCCTAGTAATAAGGATCTATAAGGACAAAGATAGACAAAAATAGAAAGACACGGAACGAATTCCTAGTTGTCAATATACCATTTGTAGTATGGGGTTCAGTCAACTGAGAAATTCTCCAAGATCGGGAGAATTTTTTTTTTTTAAATTTTTTTATAGAGGTTGGTGGAAAATCCATTACTGGACTGACAGTGAGGGGGTATATCAAAAGATGTGTCCCCCTCACCCTTTGTGTCGGGGTCTCCATCGTGGCATACCGACTAAAAAACACCGTTCCTCTCGTCTTTTAGGACTGTCCCGGGACTGCTTTTTGGCATTACTTCGGGACAGTCCCCTTTTTAACCTCCGTGAGGGTTCCTCCTGGTCTTCACTACTTCTACCCTGGCTCATTCCCAGCTTCTTTTTCACTTCTTTCTCTTTGAGCTCCATAGTGATATACGTGCTGACTGTGCTCCAGTTCTCTGCAGATTGTATCATCTTTTCTATTACTGTTTCTGGGCTTAAATCACCTATTCCTCCAACCAATTCCTGCCTTAGCGGCTGCCATTTTGGGCATATAAAGAATGTGAGCTCTACATCATCGTCCCCCATCCGGCAGTACACACACCTTGCCTCGGAAGTCTTCCCTATTTTCTTTAGGAACGACCGATAATAACCATGCCCCGTCAGGAACTGGGTTAAATAGTAATTAACGTCGCCCTGTTTCCTCTCCGTCCATTTTTGCAGTTCCCCGGGTAAGATCGGGAGAATGAGCGACATGTAAAGTGTAAATGTATTTAGTGCTTGTTAATGAACGATATATTCATGATCAGCGTGGGGAAATTCCATTAGATATAACGATCAGATATTTATCCATTCACACCATCCATTCGACGTTGCGTCTCAGTAACGCATGCATTATCAATATGTTTCCCCATCAAATTCCGTCGACTGTTGGGGTAGAAATCCGCGCGGTAGAGGGAGGCGGTCGGGTGATCGTCCAGGGCGTGGGAGGGACCTAGGGGCCGCCACCTGTGGCCCGCGCCTCAACCCTCGAAGCTACCAGCGCCTCAGTTAGATGTAGTGGCTCGGGCAGGGTGTACGGCTCCCCTGCTCCGGCAAACAACATTAATTTTCATCAGTGTTCGGTTATTGTTCAGTCACAAAAATATTCCTTCTTCTCCGTTCATCAGGCGTTCGGTAACAAAAAAAGAGACGAAACTACAAAGATAACAAAAATCTCTCCCCATATTTTATACAACAATTTTTCTTTCTGTAAAATCCCCCACAATTTCCGTTCTTCTAATCGTTGGGAACTTTACAGTTCAAACGAAGACTTTGCAACCAAAAGTGCGTCGTTTTCGTTTTGGTAATCATCGACTCTTCAACCACCTGCCGTTTAAGGTGTATTCGAAAGCTTCATTGAGCACGAAGGGGAAATCCTCGTCATATTCACTGATACTTCATACATTGTACATAGGGTCCTACTCCGCTTTAACTGTCCTGTACTCTTCAATTTCCTCCTATCTCTGTGATAAGACATCTTATATTCTCTACAGACTAGCAGGAGCTTTAGCTTTTTCGCGGTGAGTTGTCACTAGGTATTTCAAAAATGTGTTTTCCTCATTATCAACCAACTATTTCCCTTAAATAATTCCCTCTGTCTCGAGCTCAATCAAAATAAAAAAAACACTGATTCTTAAATAATTCAACAACAAAATATAGACTCCTTTAAATCACAATTACAACAAAATTTATCATATCTCTAACACATTTCATATTTCTTCAAATGTGTGATTTCTATAATTTCATCACTCATATCACAGCCATTTCATCTTTTTTATAAACTAAGAGCGCAATTATACAGGGTGTCAAACAATGGACTGCCACAAAAATGAAAAACACGAACAACAACGCCCATTTTTTCTCGGCTTATTTTGAAGTCCAAAACATCTCAATATAATACGGTCTAAGTCACTCGCGACGAAGTTGTGGAAACCTATTTCAATGAAAACGGAGTAAGATCCACGAAAGTAAAGAGTTACACAGTTCATGTTTGTTACTGATGATGACCTAACCGTCGAAATCGAGTTAACTGTGTAATTCTTTACTTTTGTGGGAATATAGACAACGTTCTATCTTACTCCGTTTTCATCTAACTCTATGTCTAAATGAATCGACTAATGATGATTTGTCTTTCTATTAGTTTAAAGACCAGTTTTGTTAAACTGGCTCTTACTCAGTCATTTAAAATAAAAGATCGATTTTCCATTTCTGCAAAGAAATACCTGAGAAAACTGGTCGGTCAAGTGATCTACGACATCTCTGTTTGGTGAATGAAACATAGAAATATAAAATAATATTAATAAAACCACTTGAACCTAGTATACTACAAGAGCTTTGATGGCTAAATTCAATGGTCATGTTCATTTGAGCCCAACTTCAAAATGTGTGACAGAAGACGACCGCTACAAATCGTTAAACTTCTTTTTAAACAATCACACGTACATAACGATGATACTACTAGTTTCCTCCCTTCTTGAAATGTAAAGTAGAACATTTAAAAACGTGTGCATCGAAGTTTTGCTGAAAGATGTATTTGAATCACTGGAAAATGTCCAAAAACTCTATAAAAACTGTAAAACAATGATTAAAATCTAGACATTTATTTTTTAAACTTGAATATCACATTTAACACTCTGTTTTCATATAAAATGTAAATTTCACAGTAATTCAACAAATTCCCATGATTTGAACGAATACAAAAAGTCGCTCGTACGGCCATGACTGAGACTTGTTCATATCAACACAACTGAGATTAATGAAACTTCATCCCCAAGTTGTTTAAATGAATTGGTTTTACATGGAGCATTTTGTCTGAAATTTCGGTTTTTCTTCAAATTTTGCATGGATCCGAATCCGGAGCTAATAATATCGGGGTGGTCCCTGTTTGGAATAGGGAATCTCAATTCGGCTAATAAAAAAGTAATAAATTTAGCCGGGATGAGAACTTTTAGATTGCCTTTTTCCCCTGCACAAAATAAGATGAAAACTTTTAAATTGATGTATCTGAAACGTAAGCACATGGCAACGGTCACAATTATTGGTGCAAGAACTATGAAAATTGAAAAATACATGATCGAACTCTAAGAGATAACGACCGTGCAGGAGGTTGGCGATTGAAATCGTATCAAGAATTTTGACAGTCCCAGTAATACAATCACTTCAGACCTACAGTAAAGAACCAACAGTTGTTAACTATTAAATATTATGTCCCAAATTTTGAGATTTCTATTGGGCCCGATTGAAGCGGTTTATACTATGTTTTCCTCCATTCATTTTCACTTTTGACATCAGTAGTGGCACACATTTTCGACATGATACACAAAACCACGTCGTATTTTAAGAAACCCCGATTCTAAAGTCAGATACATTTTGAATAAAATATATGTATGGGAATAATGTGCTTAACAAATATTAGACGACTAAGAGCAAGCCGCGATGGATTTTCATTCAGATAGTTTTTCCAAGAATTTGTGACTTATTGCAAAACCTTTTGTTTTTTGGAACAATTTGTAGAAATGGCAGAACTTAACGTACAAAATCCAATTGATAGCGTGGTTAAAGTCAGGTTTTATAAATATTCAATACAAAGCATTCAACGGTGTGAAGGTGTGTGGTTGTATTTGTGGACTCCAAAAAGGCTCAATCGATTTCGGTGCAGTTTTTTCCGAAATGTTTATCTAGTTTGTGGTCTGGTTTTAGGCTATCCTTGAATCTCCTCTGAATGGTGGTACTGCGGAATCGAATGTATGGAATCTGAATCGCTTGCTGGTTTACTGGAATCGGAATCTTCTCCAAATTCAGGAAAGCAATTTTTGTCAGTGAGCTAAGCTGATTTCATCAGGATACGGAGTTTTTTTTCGCCCTAACGTGGACAGAATTACCGGTTATTGGTAATCCCAAACGTGAGCACGAATGAATAAAACCCATAAAATGATGGTCTTATTTTATAGCGCCATAAAAATTCAAGATTTTCTGTAAAAATCACGAAAACCAGATTGAATGCACGAACACGAAACATACAAGGGTGTAAGTCGAATTTATGACGAAGGGGAGAGCAGTATCGCTTAATTTAACCACAAAAGGACAGCTTAGATTCCTCTTAATAGCGAATTAATTCAAAGCCAATCTGGAATTACCTTCTCTCATAATACATTGTACATGTACTACTCGTACATGTACGAGTTACGGGTCTATATAAATTCCTCTTCGAAGGAACAAGAAGGAAGCGTTAAGCACCACAGTAGGTTGCGGACAGACAGACACTTTCTGTTTAGCCTTATCACCACAGCTGTGGTCTTGATATTGAACGAGCGAGCACAGCTCAATTCAACATAATTGATAGTTTACTAAAACCTAGTTCACCAAAAAATTAACTGGCCATTCTAAAGGTGACCTTACATAGTAAAATTACTAGGTATGATATAAACTAGATAGGGTGGTAAAATCGATTTTCACAATAATGAAAGTTTCCCGTTCTGGATACTTAGTAATTTTCAATTATTTATATCCAGCAATTCTAGGTAGTAGCAATCTGAGTAGGTAGCATAATTTTTGTTCTCTTCAAGTTTCAATATCGTATTCTCAAAGCGTCCCTCGTGAATAAAATATTTCTCAGTCTCATCCACTCGGTTTCGTGTTGCGGATTGATCGGTCGATTAAATGAGCGACTCACTCATTTGTTGCGTGAGTCACTCGGGTTAATTTCTACCCGGTTATCATTGGTTCCTAAAAAAGTGGACCGAAGATTCATACAATTTTCCCAGCTTGTGTCCTATTGGTCTGAGGACTTGGAAAAAATTGTGACATTTGCACTTGAAAATTTGCTCAATTGCTCGCAGAGCTCGGTAGACTGATTCATTTATTGGAGAATTGAAAGGGGACGGGTTCAAATATCCTTTGAGAGCAAATCGAAAGAGTAACTCGGGAAAATCTCATTAATCGGTTAAGAGACGCAAACACACTAAAACGACGTTTAGCCAACTTTGGCTGATTAATAAGCTATAGTGATGGATCAAAAAATTTGAAATACGTTTTTTCCAAAAGAGAGGCTCAGTTATTAAAACGGCATTTTTACAGCTCAGTAAATTGGGCAAATTCAGAAAACCATTAAAAATACTGCTAAAAACGGTATATGTACCTACCGGTATTTCAGTCTTGCTGGTATTAATCATAAGTAACATTTTGCTAAATGTATGTTACCAGCAGCAGCGAAAACCATTAAAATTTACAAGGTCGTCAAGAGAAACACGATTATCCGAAATGAATTTTGGTTTATTATCTTCAATAATAAACCTTTGTAATCAACCACGGAGGAAAAAAATCTCCCCCTCCCCTCTTTTTTTGCGTTTCAAAATACGTAGATTTCAAACATTGAATTTAAAAAAATCCTTCCATCCATTGCGTATTTCGGCAATTTATTGAACACTTGTAAAAATGTGTGTAACTGGAACTTGTACGTAACATTATATGTAACTTCTTCATATTTTTGCCGATTATTGTCTTAACACAACCAAATATAGAAGCTTTTATCATCTTTTTTTTTTTTTTTTTTTTTTTTTTTTTTTTTTTTTTTTCGCGTCTACTAACTGCATGGACCACGTGAATCTGTTCTTCCACTGGACCAAATTTGATACTATTTGGATTGATTGAGTGATTATTGAATTTCAGGAGGCACACAAATATGATCAACTGATCAATCCAAATATTTTTGGTTGAGAACAAATTTACGTGCTCCATGTATATCTCCTGAAATTCAATAATCGCTCTATCACCTGTGAAACACGCACACTCCAAAGCTTAGTATAAATTCAAATCGTGAACGCAAGCCAATTGAATGATAAACCCCAGTGGAAGAATTTGCAGCGTTTTTTATGGTTATCAGAATGCTTCAACCCGCGTATCGGCTACAAAGCCTTTTAATAGTTCACTCCAGTAAAAACATCTATAATTTATCAAGTCCTTTGGCACTCGTATTGCGTTAAAACTTCCCCAAATCCAAATGTAAACGATGTAGCCAAAGGTAGACAGATGTAGAGGGTACAAATTTAGTACGCTTCGACTTGTTTTGAGGTTTTTAGGGATTTTACAAAACTTTGACAACCTTTAAAGGGCACTTTAAATTAAGTGAGAGAGCTGGCTCAAGAATTGGGGCGTTGCCGGACCAACATGGATTTTTCCTGAAAATTTCAGGATTTTTTTTGCTTCAGCCGTTTGGGAGAAATCGTGGGTACGGCGTACGGAGGACGGACGGAAAATTTTTTATTGCAGATTCGGATTCTACACCCTTTGAAACGTAAACCATGAAATTTTCAGGGGGGTTAGAATTTTTTTTTTTTTCAAGAGCGATTACAATGATTTATTATTGAATAATAAACCAATTAATTCATTGAAAGAATTCCTTCGAAAATTTGCTAAACAAATTTGAATTTTTACCTTTGAAAACATATTTTTAAGGCATGTTTTAATACATACCATACAATTTAAATATATTTTTCGTCATGTCTTTAAATTATTCAATGCTCAAATTCATAGTTGACAACATTTTTCTTGAGTAGGGCATTCTGCTAGAATAATAAATTGACGATTTTCAGCCGTGTTTTGCCAGTTTTATTGATTTATTTTTATTTTGACCTGTTTCTTATGCTCAAAAGGTGTTGTAGGACAAACTCATCGTTTCCCAATTATTTGGCGGGAGAGACATGCGTGTACGTAAAAATATAATATATTTTCAATATATATTCATAATATATTAATAAATTTTCATAGGGATTTCATATATTATATGAAATATGAAATACCTATGAAAATTTAAAACCCTAGGATTCAGAATGCCTCAAACCACATTCCCATCACAAATTAATTTTTTTATTTAAAAAATGTGGAATTGGTGTGTTTAATTTAGAGTTCACCAATGTTAGTTCTGACGGATTGAATGATCTCTACCTTTCACAGATGTGAGAACATGCATTGCACTGTTCGTAAAGATTTGTTTGAAGTTGGAAAGCGTCTGATGCCTTGGCAAACAATTAGAATAAACAGCTATGAATGATCTGATAAGAAAAGCAGAATTTGGGTTATATAGAACTTGAATCACAATCTTCTGTATTGGTTGTCCCTTAAAAAATCCTTAGTAATTACTGGCAAGTTAGACTACCGTTTAGTAGGTAAGGGTTTAAAAAAAATAATTATTTTCAAGATCATTATATTCAAGTTTCCTTTTAAGCTTTCGGGTTTAATTTAGAGTATAAAGAAGAAAGGCTTATCCGATGTCCTTTTATTTAGCGAGGTGTCTTTTCCCAATAAGCAGATCCCATCGGCGATACCCCCGCGTTTTCAACCTTGATAAGAATGCCCACTTGACGCTGTCCTTTGAGTGCTGGGCACTCGAGATGCGCCCTAGAGAAGCTTTGTGATTCGTCAGCCACCGTCCGAAGCGCCTACTTGATTTGACCCACATGAGCTTTCCAGGGCTAAGACCCAACGCTCCCTCGCCTCTGAATCGATACGGTATCGATATAACTTTGAGGAGGGTAGGGAGGTCTAGTTAAAAGTGTCACCCCTGAATTAATTCCGAAGCGGGATCGCTAAATACCGCAATAACCAACATGCATGTGGCGTAAGGTAATTTATTCACGACTATTTATTCACGAACGGAGGCCAATTTACGAGGAATTAATATGCATTTCTGTTACGCATCATCAAAAATGAAACAAATACATGAACATTCAACAGATCTATAACAACGCTACCAGATCCGTACCTTTAGCTATCACTGCTAAGAATCAACTTTTATGGCCAGATATACGCCATAGTATGGTGTTTTACAGTGTGGTACATTTCGTGACGGTCACTGGCCAGGAGAAGATTCAACGGAAAATTTCTGATCGGAAATGCCTCTTAGCTATTTTTGTTTACACCCTTGGAAATGCGGTTTTTTCTTCAATTTTAAGATTTTTATCTTTTTTTTTTTTTTTACTTTACTCTAGTCTTTGCGGATGCAGAGGGTCGCTCGTCTGCAAATCTAGTCGACCGCACAATGAAAGTCACGGTGGTTCTGGCGGATCAGATCCCCGCACGGTGAATTTTAGTGGCTGATATAAAAATTTCCAAAGCCCAGGAAGTTGGATGTTATTGTTTGAAGGTATTGAGGTTGAATCAAGTATTTTTCGAAATATTCATCATCCTATTGGTTCATCATTTCATAAGAAACCTCATGGGGCATATTTCATAATTGGGCGTCATTCAATTTTGTGTGGGGATGGTGAAACGAACACTTAGTTACCAATTCTCATAGTTGGAGTTCATCCACTGTGACGGTACGAGCTTGTGAGCTGGGCACCCATCCATTTGGAACCATAGACCCCTCCTCTGTTCCACGGGCATGTGTTCCAGATGATCAGATATTTTATTGTCCAGGAGTAGCAACAACAAATTAGTAACAATTCCAAAAATCAAAAATACCTCCAAACCGGTGGAATTTTTATATCAGCCACTAATATTCACCATGCGGGGATCTGATCCGCCAGAACCACAGTGACCTTTATTGTGAGGTCGACTCCATTCGTAGACGAGCGACCCTCTGCATCCGCGAGAACGGGGGATATGTTGAACAATTCGTGCGAATGTGACTGAAATCGCAAACTACTGTATGGTGAATACTATAAAATTAAACCTTACCAAACTGGTCCGTTACTCCTCCCGTTTTCGCGCAATAATTTTCAATATTGAACTGGTGCATCACAAGAAATGAGAGCAGTTTGGCATTAAATTCGCCATGACCACTACAGTACTGTGACATGCAGTGGTCCATGGAGACAAATCGGCTCTTATAGTGCTCTGCAACGTCAGGGCAAATGGCGAATGTACGCCTGCCTTTGTGGGATGCTTGCCAGCGGTGTTGTCGTTGGTCCATGGCCCACGCCTCTACTTCCACGCTTGTGGCACACTGTCGCCATTGCTCATTACCTGTAATCTGATGCTGGCGATTATGGTTTATGTACCATGTGGCAGCCAGGCTGATAGCTCGTAGGTCAGCTGGGACCCTTCCTCCCCTGACTTGAAGGTCAATATTATAGGGTAAGTAGTTTTTTTCAAGCTCTCTTAAACATATAGCAAGGAGGTAATGGACTGGACGAGATACCCCTTCGATGAGCTCAGGTGATATGCCCGCAACACCCAGAGGTCACCTCGGAAGTTTAAAGGCGACAGGTTCATGATCAGAGTTATCACTTTTAATACCGAAGGGGGCACCATCCACACATATCCATCACAACCTCATTGACTAAAGGGCCCTAACTACCGATCTCTCGCGTATCTTTCTATACCTATGCGGTGTGCAGTCCACGCCCTACCAAAACCAAAATGATCTACATCACAATAATGATCTTGTTACACCTTTGGATGGCTTAAAGCATCTTCAAATCACGTAAAGGAAATTAAGTGTCGGATTAAGGGGGGTGTTATGGTAATTGACTTGAGAACTGAGCGAGGAAAAAAAATCTTCTGGTTCTAACGCTTTTTTTCGTTTGTTTTCCTCCGGGAAAAGCAGCTACGAGAAATATCGCTGTTTTATCGCGCTACGACTCTCAGAGCGCAATAATGTAAAGTGTAAGAGGTGAAACACGAGAGAAGAGTTGTGAGTGGAGTTTGTGTGGTCTAGTTGTGCGGTTTTTAGAGTTCGTGTCAGAGGGAAGGGGTAAAATTAGAAGTTAGGGCTTACAAGTTTTATAGCGGGACCGGGGAATCACAGTGAAGAGCCCGCCCGGCAACTCGTTTTAATTTCCCACTCCATTTTTCTTTAACGCCCATTCCACCTTTTTAACCCCCCTTTATTTTCCCGCTTCGCCCCTGGCATCGTCTTCACAAACTAAGTGAACTTATCTCACTCGACGTCTATCGCGTGCGGGAAGATCTTTTTCGGCCCGGAGAAAATCTCGGCGATCGATTTTTCATCGTCAACCATGAAAATAATCGCTTCGGTGATGATGAAGTTGAGTAATTTCAATTCCCAGTTGAGAACCTGAGCTTTATATCGTGCGGCATAAACATATGAGCGAATTTTCAGAGCAATAGTCAACCTAAGACAAACTAGATCTTTCCTATGCATGTATGTTATATATTTCCCAACGTTTATACCTAAACTTTTTCCGGCAGTGAAGCATACTTGATAAAAATAAACATTAAAAATGTATCATTTTGTAACAACATCTAACAAGCAGTTTTAAGAACTTTCTTCTTTGTCACGGTAACTACAAATTTGTAGTTAACAATTTATGCAAGTAGTTGTAATTTAGGTAACCTTAGTCATTAAGGTTTGCAAGTAGGAGTAAATTTGTTCCCAATTGGTTTATTATTCAATAATAAACCATTGTAATCGCTCTTTAAGGGTTGTTAAAAAAAAAAAAAAAAAAAAAAAAAATGTAACCCCCCCTGAAAATTCCATGGTTTACGTTTCAAAGAGTGTAGAATCCAAATCTGCAATAAAAAATTTTTCCGTCCGTCCGCCCAGCACTCTCATTTAATTTAAAGTGCCCTTTAAGGGTTGTCAAAGTTTTGTAAAATCCCTAAAAACCTCAAAAAAAGTCAAGGCGGCCTGAATTTGGACTTTTTTTTAAAGAACTTCTCATGAGGAATCGAATGAGCCCCTCCCCAGGTCCGTAGCTCAAACTATTCCCGATTTATGGTGCCAACATTTGCGTTATTTTGGTTTATTATTGTTTTTGTTTTGATTGCAGTAACCTAGTGATTTAGTGAACGTGAATACTTTAGTGAACTCCTAAAACGGTTTATAGCCGATACACGTGTTGAAATATTCTGATTAGCCATAAAAAAACGCTGCAAATTTTTTCACTGGGGTTTATTATTCAATTGGCTTGCGCTCATGATTTGAATTTCTATTAAGCTTTGGAGTGAGTGTTTCACAGGTGATAGAGCGATTATTGAATTTCAGGAGGCACACAAATATGATCAACTGATCAATCCAAATAGGTATTTTGGTTGAGAACAGATTTTCGTGCTCTATGCATTTCTCCTGAAATTCAATAATCGCTCTATCACCTGTGAAACAATCACACTCCAAAGCTCAGTAGAAATTCAAATCATGAACGCAAGCCAATTGAATAATAAACCCCAGTGAAAGAATTTTCAGCGTTTTCATATCTCTTCGAAACTCAACTGAATTTGAATGTTTTTAGCTAACCATTTCTAAAAACGTGCTAAGCCTAATTGGAGTTACAGCAAAAATAATTAGATTTACACGATTTACATCCAGTTAAACATTCATTATCCATCGAGCTAGGAAAACACTCGCGAGAGACGAATCCATTATTCGCCCTTATGAAAACTCCAGAATTTGGCAAAGGTGCTACACTTGATATTTCAAGTTTGCTGACGATTTTATTTCCAAGTGAACTTCAACTTGAACTTTTCAATGAAGCTCTTCATTGCCGGCTTTGAAAATTTTAGGGTCCCGAAATGCTAACGCTATTTACGGTAAAGACTTTATTTAGCCAACCATGAGTATGCTATAATTCATTTGTACGAAACTTCAATTAAATCATGATGAAAATTGAGGGTGTTAGTTCCATTTCCACGGTAATGGACTCGGAAACTAACGATAAACATTTCCGTTTTAATGAGGAATTACCTGCTAAGTATAGACGCCGACTATTGTTATCGTTAACGTAGATAAATGTACATGACGATCTCCAATTTTTGAAGTCATCTAGATTTCAGGTCACTCCGACGATTAAATGTTAATAAGCGTGATGGACCTAGATAAGGAATTAGACGGCTTTGAAACAAACTCTCTTAATGGCTGACGTGAACTGGTTATTGATTAACCGTCATCGTTTTGATGTTGGCATATTGCCGTCGTTTAGGCTAAATGTCTAGTCAGGAAAAAATCAAGAGGAGTCTGGATTGCAGTAATTATTCATTTGGAGCTTTTAACACAGAGAATTCAATACCAAGGTGACAAAGATAATCGTCATCTATATTAAGAAGACAGCAACATCTTGAAAGATCAAATTATATCCTCAAATTAACCAAGAAAAAGGAGAGTGTAAGGGAGTACAGGTTGGCTTCAGTTCATCGATCTCCTGAACAGTTATTTTTTGGTTTGGAAAAGAACTGAGGGTGAGGCTACAGGTCAATGTTCTAGGACTTCTCAATAACAGAAGTCGCATTTGGAGTCCTGAAGCAATTGAGCATTATGATCTGCTCTTCTGACGCCTTTAACTACTTTTGCTACTCTTGAGATGAGGCTGTCCACACAATCACTGTTCTTGGGTATTCTGAAGATCCTGTATGAATTCAGTTACGAGTGTGGATGTAGCTCACTGCTGACCACATTGGTTTCGTTGCATTTTTGGTATAAAACCACAAAACTTCTTCCTATGTTAGTTACTGCAGATGCGTTGCAAACTTTGCAGGCTTCTAACTCATACGCAGTTGAATTTAACAGTTAGCTGCGATCCATGGCTGCCTCAAAACCAACCCAAAGGCAATGGGCGTCTTGGAATGCAGATCTAGCTTCTAGTAGCTTGAAAGATGTCATTAGCGTCCTGAGGTGCTTTGGAGTATTCTGCATCTCAGTAAAACAGGCTGGTCTGGATTTTGGCGACTATTGACCTCACCTTCTGGATTTAAGAATATTTCCTTTGGGCCTAACATCTGCAGGCTTGTTTGACGCTTCTGACTCGATGATATGGGACTTACAATAGAGACCAGATCTGGTTAGATTCTAAATAGGGCATTGATTTCCAATCCACCAATCCTGATGGTACAATGGAAGGAAGAAGCATTTGAATAGAAAGGGGCATTTTTCTTATGACTCTGGAAACCTCTGTTTTCAGTTTATTATACTGAATGATAAACCTTTGTAATATCATAGGGAAATTATTTTAAAACCTCTTTCATATTTGGTCATTTAACGTTTCAAGCTGCATATATTTCAAATCTACGATGACTGCCTTGTGCCGAATTCCGTCCGTCGTACAGGCCATAGAAGGCCTTAAGAACTTACGCAGTTTTCACCAGTACAATCATTCCGCCTATCTCGTTCCCTTGAAAATCATCTGTTACAATATTAGTATTCCACACAACACTGAAATGTGTTTTAAAGACAAAATTCTTAATTGAACAAAAATAAACGCTTGCGTACGAGTCCGCAACACATTGAGACATTTTCATGAAGGGTGTATGCTTATGAAGCACAATGTCCCACCGACTCGCAAAACTTGGACACATGAGACAAAGAATAATGATAATGGAAGCTCAAATTTTAACCAAGAAAGATATTTATTTTAAATATACACAATAAATGAACATTAATTAATTGTTTGTGTTTTTGTATGTAGGGCGACCGTAACGCACAGCTGAGACAATTTTCGTGGACAACTTTTTGTTTATGTGACTTAGCAAAGACATGAAATGTCAAAAAATCCAATCTTTCGCACTGTACTCTACCTGATGTCTAGTTGGTCCCACCTTCTAGCCAGCCCGATCGCCTAACATGCATAGTAAGAAGTAAAAGTAAAAGTAAAGTAAACAAGGAATTTCACCTTGGATTTTCGTCCGACTACCCGGAGGTGTCGCGGACGTCGCCAGCCATCCTCCAGAGAGGATCGGAACCGCATGCCTAACATGCATAGATGACCAGGCAAATAAAAACTAGTCAAAAACGTAGTTTTTCGAGATTTTTCTGACATGGGCAAGTGGGGCCTCATTCCCTAGTTATTTCGGACCTATCGACTGGGATCGGTTTTGAGTTCAGTAAAAATTCACTCAAAGAAAATTATTGCAATTCCTGAACATCACATATTTAAAAAAATAATAAACCATGTTCTGGTTGAGTTGTTTCTCTTTCACGGTTGTTGTCAGCGACTAGGCAGTTTTGTTTATAAAATGCGCCCAAGTCGTTTAATAATTATCTACAGACGAGTCTCTTGGGTAGAATGTGTTTCTAATATTAGCGCAATGTAGGTTTGTGTTAATTCCTAATAACAAAGACGGGATACATCTTGGTGTTAAGACACACCAGGATTTTGCTCATCAGGTAATCGTAGGCTCCCAGTTATAGTCCGTATGTTAAGTGGCATTGTTGACGGTAATGCCATAAATTACGAAGAGAGTGAACGTGTGTTCGCGTGCAAATGGCGCGAGAGGGAAACCGACCGCGTATCTGTTCGTAATGTCAGTTAACCTCGCCAAGGAACTTCGGAACTTCCTACTGACACACATTTCTATTTAACCATAAACTAACCGCTTTACTCCCATCAGCACTTGCAGAGCGTTTGTACGTTGTTATCACTCGATGATGTCTTAAGATGGGGTATAAATAAGTTAATTGCTATACGTAAAGGTTTAAATATATGTTTAAAGTTTGAGTTGTAAAGTATTAAAATTTGTTTATATTGAAGCCAATAGGAACTACAGTAATTTCGAATGGTCTAATGACACTTCAGTTTTGGAGCCTGTGATCGTTTGGACTAGATACGAGGAACCTGTAATATTTACGTTGTTAAAAAGCTTTAGCCCTGAAAACAGCAGAACACACCAAACTGAAATATATTATAAAGCGCATATAGAGTCAAAATCAATTTCAAAAGATTTAAAATGTTCCAGTACATAATTGAAAAGCACACATACTTGAGTACATAATTGAGCTTGAAAAGTGATGACCATACGAGTCCATCCAATCTTTCAGAATTCTCGACGAAGGGCAAAATATCCGCTTTTTAGGACGTCCCTCTGAATCAAGGGTCCGAAAATAGAACCTATTATAATTGATCTAAAGAGGTGCGGGACAGCACAAACATAGGAAAAAACTGAAAAATCTGATTCAGACCATTTTAAGAACGAATCTGTGTAACATATTTCAGATCTTTTAATTCTCATTGTGGAAGGATTAATGGTTAAAGGAGGGGGGGTGATTAATCATTATTTCTCACTATTTTCATTCTATTTCATACATTGTTTCATTGGGGTTAATGGTAGCAATAGCGATAAATTGTAATATTTCCAATATTTTCATCTGTCTTTTTATGTTCGACCCCAATAATCCAAAAATTATTGTCTAACAAACCTCTCTTGTACAATAAACGTCGGAAATTTTGAAGTTGTTTTGAAGTTTTGAAGGAGGATGGAGGGGGTAAAGCAGATCCAATCGTGCCCTGCTCATATCTATACAAATTCTCAGCCAATTTTCACGGGTTTTTGTTCGATTAAAAATTTCATAAGTTCCCATAATTCTGGTAATAAGTGCAATCAAATAAAAACCGGGCACGGGGACGACAATGAAATGCGTGCATTACATGTTGTGTAGAATCCGAAAACCATTCAAACAAAATCCGTTATTTTGAGCTTTTTTCCGAAATTACGGTACTGAAGTTCATGAAACTTGGGTCAAAAAATCACATTTGGGGTCTAGTTGGGGCCAAATTTTCGGCAAAAGTCTCAGTCGATAAAAAATCTGAATATCAAAAACTCTTTAAATATGAGTCTGTATGTTCGTAATCGATAGACTTCCCTTCCATAAATCGAATAACCCCACTGGTCCCAATTTACGTTCATCCGTTCACTCTCCCTAAGAGCTTAAAATTCGGCAGAAAAAAGAACATGAACGCCAATGTGAAAGTGATCGTGTTATAGCATAGTAAAACTCAGTAGGATTGTGTAGATAGAATCAGCTGTTTTAATTCCAATCGAATTTTGATATCAAGAGTTCCTTTTGAAATCGAGTTTTTGAAGTCTTGCATTACATAATTTTGGATATGTTAGGCGTGGGTAGGTGTTTTTATTTTATCTCGTTGAATTCCAGTTATTCTATTCCTGGATTTCAACGTCGTGTCAATGAACAGTGTACTGCACCATTGTAGGTATTTTGATATCAGCTTTTGT
This sequence comes from Creontiades dilutus, assembly GCA_031894815.1. Taxonomy (NCBI): domain Eukaryota; kingdom Metazoa; phylum Arthropoda; class Insecta; order Hemiptera; family Miridae; genus Creontiades; species Creontiades dilutus. The sequence goes on along the minus strand of JAVIWC010000762.1, from coordinate 136,295 downwards.
TTCGTGCAAAGGGCCTGATAACGATTCACCTGGAAGTCAATTACAAAATGGAGAGACACAGTGACCAGCTGAAGGATCGGTATTTCCTTCCTAATCGATCACCTGGGCTGAAATATAAATGGCAGTCTTTTTATGGCATCTAAAATGCAATTACAGTTAAGAGGCGCGAGGTCCCGAGATTGGAAAACGTATTGCAGACCACGCATAATGTACATAGACCATTGATTTATCCAAAAGGGCAAGTACAGAAATAATAAATAACAAACTTCTGAGTAATAATTTGCAGAGTTTCTGACGTACCTACTGCAAATGTCGCGCCACAGCTGACCTGTTGTTTAGGTCTCGCAACTGGATGGAGTTAATGTCTGTCGGCATTTGTCTCGTGAATCCATCTTACAAGCTTGATTTCCATATCTTTATGATTAAGAATCTTTTCAAGAAAATGTAAATAGTTTAAATGATCTATTCATTCATGTTATTAACGAGGAAGCCACTTGGTTTTTTATTTACACTTTAGAATCGATATGAATATGGAGTCGAGAAATTCGGCTGTCAATTCACAGCAAGCCAACTCCACTCAAACCGTGGATCTTCGATTGTTTATATTCTAATCGGCCGCATTACCGTGTTTGTCTGACAGTTATTTGCCTGGCGTGACTTCCATCGAGTTCAGTAATAGCAGGAGTCAAGACGATGTAGGGCAGTTCGTTTCAAAAGACGTGAATTATTGATCAATTGCGTTTCTTATTCATACGCTCTTAGGGATGGCGTATGAATCCTTCTTGGTAGCGAGTAAAATGATATACCTAACAATGAAACCTGAGATAAACCTTCACACGTTCAGAGATTTCTTCCAATCTCTGCATGAAGCCAATTAAACATTATCAGATAGAAATTATGAGCCATCCAAACTTAAAAAAAAATCAATAACGCATTTTACGGTTGAGACCTACCTCAAACATGCCAGCCGATCAAGGTCCTGGACAACTCGGAACACTGTCTATTCGTTTCAATTATTGTAATAGAATTTTTAGAAAGATTAAAGATATTTCATGACCTTCAATGTTTTTAAGAGGAGATTGCATATTTGAATTTACCAGGAAATTGAATGCCACGTCTTGAAGGCCTATCACTGAACCTAGAGTTAACTTTTTCTCCAGCTTATGTGTAATATAACTTATGTCTATGGGATATGACATTTATTAACCCTGGGTCCTTTTTGGTTTATTATTCAATAGTAAACCATTGTAATCGCTCTTGGAAAAAAAAGTGTGTTCAAGGGGTGTAGAATCCAAATCTGCAATAAAAACGCTGCAAATTCTTTAGCCAGCTGTCTCACATAATTAAAGTGCCACTAAGGGTTGTCAAAGTTTTGAAAATCTAAAACCTCAAAAAAAAAAAAAAAAAAAAACCAAGGTCAGCTAAATATGGACTTTTTTTGAAGAACTTTCCATGAGAAATCGAATGAAAGCTGTAGCTCAAACCATTATGTATGATGATCTTCGTAAATCTTTCACTGTTTATTATTCAATTTTATAAATAAATTTGTAAAACAAACCCGTTGATCACAACCACAGGTGATTTCCCGCGTTCGGCAGGAAAATTTTGCCCCATATGAATATGGTATACACACTTGGACACAAGAGAAACGTTTTGCCCTCAGACACACCTAGGCCCAAGACAAAACAAAACAAAGTGATGTAGTGAATGTATCACCTCCTAAAAGTGAAACACGAAGCATTCTGATATGCTGCAAATTCTTTCACTGGGGTTTATTATTCAATTTTATTCATTTCAGTTGCATTCATGATTTGAATTTCTACTAAGCTTTGGAGCGTGCGTGTTTTACAGGTGATAGAGCGATTATTGAATTTCAGGAGATATGCATAGACCACGTAAATCGGTTCTCAACCAAAACACCTATTTGGATTGATCAGTTGATCATATTTGTGTGCCTCCTCTACATCAGTCTACCTTTGGCTACATCGTTTAAATTTGGATTTGGGGGAGTTTTAACGCAATACGAGTGCTAAAGGACTTGATAAAATTATAGATGTTTTTATTGTTGGGGGTTATGGAGGTTCAATAAAAAAACGCTGCCAATTCTTTTACGAAGGTTTATTATTCAATGAGCTTCAAGGAATTTTTGCGTTCACGATTTGAATTTCTACTAAGCTTTGGAGTTTGCGTGTTTCACAGGTGATAGAGCGATTATTGAATTTCAGGAGCCACACAAATATGATCAACTGAACAATCCAAATAGGTATTTTGGTTGAGAACAGATTTTTTTGTGATTTTGGAGTTGGTTGCATGTTTCGTTCTCAATGGCTGAAATTTTTGGGAATAATCGCTCTATCACCTGTGAAACACGCACACTCTCTGATGAAACTTAAAATATGATAAATCATGAACGCAAAATGGACCAATTGAATAAAACAAATAAAAACCCAGTGAAAGAATTTTGAAATTGCTTTTTTGTTTGTAGGATTCACGGTATTTGGGATGGTTACACATGTCAAATGGAGGAGTTGGGGGTTAGGTTCTGCCAAGTCCATTTATTTTTTAACGTAATTGAACATGCTTTTAAAGTAATCGCTGATTAGGATTACAATTTGTAGAGTTTTGCTAACAATTTCATTGGTCTTGGAAAGACCTAAATTTCAAATCGTTCAAGTCAATATTGTTCAGAAAAAACAGAGCATACAAAATTATAAAACTCGTTCTCGTGGAAAAATGAAACGTGTGAACGAGTGAAATATAGTGACAAGTTCCTAAATAAGAATAACGCTGAGATTTGTAGCCTTTCCAGAAACCTCTGATTTAAGAGCAATTTTGTTCAAAATAAGTAGCGCTCCAAAGGCGATAAATCACGGGTGGGGTGTTGTTTTTCGTCAGATAATCTTGATGTTTATTAGTAGAGACGAAATTACCTTATCTCCGCCGTTATTTCCAACAGATTTGCATATCACTTCTTTTTCTTTTTATAGACTGCAAGCGAAGTGAAAAAAAAGTAATCTTTGATGTCACGAAGCACGGAAGATCAAATATCAAATTTACACATGACCCAAGCAATTCTGCTGTTACTCCGACCCTTATTTTCTAGGTCGGTTGGTAGAGACTGGATTATCACGATGTAAGATATTCTGTGCAATATACAGGGTGTCCCAGGAGTGATGCACAATCCAACTCCTACGTGTTGTACAACTCATATCCGAACAAAAATGATTCGTTGACATTTTTTGCCAGAGGCTTCTTTTCTGAGTTATTCGCAATTTAAGATTTTTGGTTGGAGGCGGGATATACGTAACTTTTCTAGCTGAATCGAATTTTGACAACGCCAGACGTCTCAAGTGACGATTTAAGATAGTTTTGTCGGATGCATAAACCCGTTCGTTTGTGAACAGCGTCTACGGTATTTCTAAGCTGTCCGGCGTTTTTAACTAAAAAAGACCTAATGTTGAAAATTGGGAAAGCTGGGAAAGGCTTTCCCAATTTTCAAACGTTAGGTCTTTTGTAGTTACACTGGGTGTCCCAGGAGTTATGCACAATCCGACTCCTACGTGCTGTACAACTCATTTCCGAACAAAAATGCCTCCTAGAAATTTTTTGCCAGAGACCTCGTTTCCGAGTTATTCGCGATTCAAGATTTTTATCGTGTTTTCGATCTTATGTCATCGAAACTGTCATAACTCCCTCAATTTTAGAGATAGCTAAAATTTGATGACACCGTTGGAAAGAGATAACTCATCGCAATCAATCGTAAACTAACACAAACAATATCCGTCTCTCGGCTCTTCGATTATCTTGACTTTGGCCGGACAGCTTAGAAATGCCGTAGACGCTGTCCACAAACGAACGGGTTTATGCATCCGACAAAACTAACTTAAATCGTCACTTGAGAGGTCTGGCGTTGTCAACATTCGATTCAGCGAGAAAAGTTACGTATATCCAGCCGCCAACCTCTTCTCGTCGAGACTTTTGGAAAAACCGCAATTCTAACAGAAAACACACATTTTTCTGCAGTTAAACACCATTTTCTTAACAAAAATATTTGTAAAAACCAAAACGACTACACCGTTGGAAAGCTGAAATTTTGGCGCATTTTTTACCAGGCTAGCACAGTTCTGCGTCAAGCATTAATGGGGTTTCTAGGCGAGATAAAAAACAGGCGATTTCAAGATTTTAACTAAACTACCATTTCGTGCAGCGATCGCACATCTTCAATGCAATAAAAAAAATGTTTTCTGACATCAAATAGACAGAAAATTCAACGCTCTTTTCATCGGTATCATCGAATTTGAGCTACCTCTAAAATTGAGGGAGTTATGACAGTTTTGATGACATAAGATCGAAAACACGAAAAAAATCTGAAATCGGAAACGAGGCCTCTGGCAAACATTGCTTTGATGCATTTTTGTTCGGAAATGAGTTGTAGAACACGTAGGAGTCGGATTGTGCATAACTCCTGGGACACCCTATATAACTAAAAAATACCTCTTGTTTGAAAATTGGGAAAGCTACGGAAGAGGCATTGTCTTGGTCAGGGGCAAGGTATGCAATGACCCGCACGACCCCCAGGTCTTGAAGGAGGGGTTGCTTTGTGCGCCGTGTATTCTCAACCCCAATCTGATTTGGCCGTAGCATTGAGTGTTGCAATGTTGATAATTAGTTGTTTCTGACCAAATTCAGTTTTAGTAAAATGTTTATTGACTCAAACATGTTATCCAGTTTTAGAGCAATGGTAAGATATTGAGGTCTACATCGAGTACCTACATATAAAGAGTTAGAGTTTAAACAAGATTGTTAAGATATAAACCCAAAAATAACTCCTGGGACACCCTGTATATTACCACTTTCATATTCTTTTGAATGCCCTCCTACTTCTATAAACCGTAAAAACTCTTTCACCAGGCTTCATTCAGAACCTTTACTTGGAGGCTTTTTTTAATCAATCTCGGAAAATCGTCATAATTGAAATCCTTTTTAGAGGATTTTGAAACGTATCCGATTTTTTTTTTTTAACAAGCTAGAAAATAAAGTTACTAAAATGGTTCCGAAAAATTTTAAATCATAATTTTCCAAACTTGTTATTTAGTAAATCTATTTTGAAGTGAGAAGATCCGAAAAGATTCCTAGAGTTAGTTGTACAGAACAGTTCAAGTACAAAATTTCGCAGATTAAAATAAATACATAAATAAATAAATAGATACATTTTAAAAACCAATAAACGGATGAAAATTATTGTTATATCCTTAGTTTAAACCTAAATTTGTCCTAGCAATTTTCAACCATTAACAATAATATTCACGATTCGGTGATCAAATACGCTCCTTAACTCCTTAGAGTATGCTAAAAACGCTGCCAATTTTAACCCTTGTGCTTATTATTATGTTTTTAATAATAATTGCCCATGATATTGTGAGATTTGGTGGTCACTTTAAAATTTTGTAGATTTTTTTAAAAACCACGATTGTGTGCTAAGGGTGAGCCTCTACGGATCTGAAACATTTTATGTCAATTTTGCCTCCAAAATTAGGAGGAAATGACATTAAACACATCGGTAACCGCGTCTTTGCAGTGTTTTTTCCCACTTTTTTGGCCCATAGCATTTATGCGTGTTAGGCGATCGTTCTGGCTAGAAGTTGGGACCTACTAGACCTGTAGGAGAGTCCATGTGCGAATGAACAGATTTTTCACCTCAATTCTAAGGATATTGCAGACTTGGAACTTAACGGTTGGGGTTCTTCAAGGATGCATACCTCTGGTAAAATTCTAAACAATGATGACAGAGAAAGTTCACAAAACAATGCATACATGGCAGCGTGAAAAAATTGGCACACATTCCTGTATACGTGCGTCTATACAAGCATTCATCCACCGCTGCAACCACCCACATTTTTGTATGATAGGTTCACATACAGCCTTATTGATAAATTTCATATTCTATTGAGTTCTCGATACGTTTTTTAAATGGCACTTCTCTATTTACCAATCATCACACTTATAAAAAGCAAATAATCTTATTTAATCAATACCAGCTACATACTAACATTACGTTGTCAATATTACAATAGTGGTTTTTGCTTGAGCTCGAAACAGAGGACCCGTACATATAGCCTTCGTGACTTGACTATGAGGTTTTGAGTTTTTTAAATGATCAGAGTTGAAATAAAATGTATGGAATGAGACGATTTCTTACTGATTTCATAACGTGATTAATATTGAGGTTCTGAAATCAATACCAGTGCCCTAAGGACGGATAGGGTTTCAAAAATTATAAATTCAACAGAAGATTCCACACTTCCCATCCTTTCCAACATTATCTCAAAGATCAGAAAGTTTAGTCTCAAACATCGTACAATTGGTTGATTTCCACATCCGAGTCTTCTTCTTTGCGATCTTTCTTTCAATCCGCTCGTATTGTCCTGTGGTTCACACATCAGTTGATTCTCCTGCGCACGGTTTATCTCGATTAGGTGAGTACCATCCTTGATTACAATAAGAGTATTGTGTGTATGTTTTATTGAAAGTGTTATAATTTTATTAAGGAGTAATTCTGAATTCTGTAATGTTATGTCGTTATTATGTAAGTCTTGTGACGGTTTCCGTCAAATAAAACCTCTCCAGTCGTTACGCAGTCGAGCCTTTTTCTTGTGACTTTTACGATCCTTGATTAGGGATATTTTGAGATCTTTGATCTTGAAGAAAAGCTCTTTTATTATCATGATATCTTAAACTTGAAGAAATTATCCAATTTTGGTATTGATCAATTCCGTATTATGAAGTGAATTGTCATTATTATATTTCATGGGTGGCTTGGAATGAATTTTATCTCGACATTCTGACAATGTTGATCTGTTTATGTTTTCCGAAATAGAAAATCCTGCTGAACACTATAATTGAGGAGCTTACTTTCAAAAAGGCACATATCCAAATCTGGGAGAAAACGTTTTTTTCTCAATTTTCTATCTCTGAATATGAGTTGAATCAGATCCCTCTATCATTTCCGAACAAAATGGAACACACCCACGTCAATTCCGAGGCTAAAGTTATGTGTTTGCATCAAAAGGTCCGTCCCCTACATTGTTTCTCAGTGCCTTGCAATCGAAATGGCACATATCCTCCGAATTTTGTCAGGCGATAAGTCGTGGGTTTTCAAAAAGGCACATATCCAAAAAGAAGCATTGCGCCTTCGTCTTGACGTTGAATATTTACACGAGACTCGATAGATGGCAGGCATGACAAATGGAAATATGGAGTCAGGTAAAGTTTTCAATAAAACCTACAGAATGGAGAATGAATTCTTTCTTTTTCAAAAAGGCACAAATCCATGAGTTTTGATCAAAAGGGCACATTTCCAAAGCGAAAATGGATATACAGCCTCGTGTTCTGGAGAAAATTGATTCATATTCTGAGGCATCTTTATCTGTGCCTTCTCACACATTACTCCGATGAGAAACTGCAAAAAAACATCTCCACTAATCTGCAAATCGTTTTTTTTCACTTCCTGAACATTTTGTCGGAATGGATATGTGCCTGTTTGAAAGTAAGCTCCTCAACTAAGAAAGTACCTGTAATTGGTCTACAGCATTTGCTTTTTCCGATTACAGTAGTTGTAATTGCCTGTCGACAATACGGTAAAAAATGGTTCAGGGGATTTGTTTGGTAGGTGAACGTCACTGAGGGGCAATGTTGTAGATTTACTAAACAATCGTTCACAAATGATTGTATCTGAAAACGTAGACAAAATTGAAATGTCCGGGTAATCAATACAATCCGCTAGTAAAACATGGATTTGGGGTTCATTTTTTTTTTTTTTTTTTTTTTTTTAATGTTCTATGAACGAGGACGCCAGAGTGAAGTTGATACGGTCGAAGGCGGTTGTTGTCGTCGAGAAACTAAATAAAAGATAGATGTATCAACAAGTGTTGCGGTGGTGGCGGAGTGTACACAACGGGCCGATCGATCCTCGAAGGGGTGCCGCCCGGCGGGTGTCGTCACGGCAACGGCGGGAGCCCGACATCATCAACAACAACGACGGGAGTCCATCCCCTTCGTCGCCATACCCCGGGAAAACTAAACCCGCCCCTCTCGCCCCGGGACAACTAAAACGTTTCTCATACCCTGGTAAGCTAACCCCCTTTTACACTAGGAAACTACCCCTATTTTACTAGATCCCACCCCCCCTTCGCTGTGCTAACCCCTTGGACAACGAGGTTTTACTATGGATCCTCCACTCACCCCCTTTTCATCGGATACTCTGGAAGCTACCCGTCTTCAATCCGCCCCCACCCTGGCGGCAGGCGGCTTAACGCCAGACGGATTGAAAGCTTGTGGTCGGAACTGGGTCAAAACCGTCAAAGAGTCAGATTTCAATCTACGAACCAGTCGAGACAAATGAAAGAGAATTGGATTTTAAGGGATATTCCGTTATTGACCAAAAAATTAACACAGCAAATTATCGAACTCAGGTTTAATATTTCTGATTCAGAAAGATCTTCTATGCATATAAAAAACCATTAAACCGAGCTAAGGCACACCAATATCTACGTGTCGGTCAGTGGTTCAGAACTTCGATTTGTACTCACACTTGCACTCTGCTGGAATTCCATTAGGGTGCCCAGTATGGTACCGACAGGGAAAAATGAAAGTGTCTCATTCCATGTACGTCGTGGGTATGATAAGCTCTCATGTGCCTAACAGGTCAATTAATTTAATTTTCTCAGGTTTCACAACGGGAAAAACGCTGCAAATTCTTTCACTGGTATTTATTATTCAATTGGCTTGGGTTCATGATTTGAATTTATACTAAGCTTTGGAGTCTGCTTGTTTCACAGGTGATAGAGCGATTATTGAATTTCAGGAGATATGCATAGAGCACGTAAATCTGTGCTCAACCAAAATACCAATTTGGATTGATCAGTTGATCATATTTGTGTGCCTCCTGAGATTCGATAATCGCTCTATCACCTGTGAAACATGCTCACTCCAAAGCTTAGTATAAATTCAAATCATGAACGCAAGCCAATTGAATAATAAACCCCAGTGAAAGAATTTGCAGCGTTTCATGCATATCAGAATGCTTCAACCCGTGTATCGGCTACAAAGCCTCTTAGGAGTTCACTCCAGTATCCACATTACTACATCACTAGGTTACTGCTATCAAAACAAAAACAATAATAAACCAAAATAACGCCAATGTTGGCACCATAAATCGGGCCATAGATCGTAAATGGTTTGACCTGCGGACCTGGGGAGGGCTCATTCGATTCCTCGTGGAGTGTTCTTCAAAAAGAGTACAAATTTAGGCCACCTTGACTTTTTTTGAGGTTTTTAGAGATTTTAGAAAACTTTGACAACCGTTAAAGGGCACTTTAAATTAAGTGAGAGAGCTGGCTCAAAAATTGGGGCGTTGCCGGACAAACATGGATTTTTCCTGAAAATTTCAGATATTTTGCTTCAGCCGTTTGGGAAAAATCGTGCGTACGGCGGACGGACGGAAAAATTTTTTATTGCAGATTCGGATTCTACACCTTTTGAAACGTAAACCATAAAATTTCCAGGGGGGGTCAGAATTTTTTTTTTTTTTTTTTCAAGAGCGATTACAATGATTTATTATTGAATAATAAACCAAAAGGACAAAAAAAACTTATTATACAGCAGATGACAACGGGGTCCTAAATTCAAGCGTGAAATCTACATAAGGGCCTGAATTAAATTTTGTTTCAATTCGAGTTTGTACGTTTTTAGACCTACGTGCCAAAGGGAGTAAAAATCTCGAATTAGAAAAAAGAGAAACGTAGCCTCTTTTTCATATTTCAGGCTCAAATTGTTCAGTGGTTCAATATTCAGAAAGCGAGGAAACTCAAGGGAAAAATTCGTGATAAGCATTTATTTACTACAAAAACAAGGAATCTCAATAAATGGCACGTTTTCTGCAACAAAAAAAACCCTCAGGAGATGCCAAATGACATGAGATGTCAACACCTTTGGCCCTAAAATTCACATAGGCTTCTCCGGAACAAAATACCAGGGGCAAATTAGTGATTCAAAATAACTAACAAAACGTAATTTCTTGAAAATTCTACATTTTTCCGTATTCGAAAAAAAACCCTTTTGAGGACCCCAACATCAATAACCCTAAATTGTTCATTAGCTTCTTCCAATGATAAAAAAAAGTCAGAAAGCTTGGAAATTTGTGTAGAAAACGAATTAGCAAACTGTAATAGCCCTAAAAACAGGATTTCGTACATAGTAACATATGTATGCTTCAGTAGTTCGATGAAACCAATATTACGTTACATAACATTGTTACATAATTTATGTAGTACCATTGAAACTAACACCTAACAGACTAACACCTCTACGGTGGTTTTGAGCATTGCTTCATGATCCACAAATATATGGCAGTATATTACTCGAGAAAGAATTTTTCTCAATTATGAATAAAGTCGATTCTTCTCGCTTTAAATCGGTATTCTGAACCACTGTGTGTGATAGGCAACCACCAAAATGTCTACCTCCCTTGTACACCATCTCACCATCTCTTGTAACTATTCGCCTCTGAGGGATGGAAACTACCCCTATTTTACTGCACCCCTAACTACCCCTTCTTCAACTCCTTAACTCGGAGGGTTTTTTTTATGAATACCCTCCCGCCCCTTCCTCACTCAGGGCCTACCCCAGAAACTAACCTTCTTCAATCAACCCCCACCCAGCCGGATTAACACCAGACGGATTGAGAACTCGTTTCAGGAACTGGGTCAAAACCGTCAAAGTGTTTCAATTTACAAACCGATCGAGTCAAGCTAAAGAGAATTAAATTTGAGTTAATATTTTGTATCCAACCGAAAAAATAACACTGCGAATTATTACACCAGGTTTCTCGCGTCGGTGACAGGAACGTATATATCATTGAAATTTGAATATCCTTGAAAGATTCTAAGTATTGAAAGATATAGAACATTTACTTGTCACAACGATTCATGGGGCAGAAAGCCATGTCGCATGTACCCGCGGCCTTCAATGCCTTTAAATGGGTGAGACGGCATGATTTGCGGGTCTATCTCGCTTACTCCATGTCGGGTACGATAGTGATACGATCTAGTTGAGATTCAAATGAGATGATTAAATCCTCTTTTCCCATCTACTCTGCAAAGTTCGTTTAGGAGGATCAGAAACTTATAAATGATGCCTGACGGATTTAACATTTGCCCATACACCGAGTGATGTAGGTACTAATTTGTGAAAAATGAAGCTCACGAATCTGTGGAAACCTTTACATCACAACCCGAACATTTAATATAAAAATATCGTCAAAATTGAAAGAAAATGTCGACATCATAATCGACACTGGCGTTTTACGATTGCGCAAACTTTGTAGTGTTCTTGTTTCGGTTGGGAATAAAATAAATGAACCTAAAAATTAATGGAAAAAATGAGAATATTAATTTCTCCAATTCGCCTCACTAGATTGTAGATTGAAACTCGTCTCCAAGACGGTTTTGTGCAGTTACTGCCACAAGCTCTCAATCCTTTTGGTGTTGAGCCGCCTGCCGCCAGAGTGGGGGTGGCTCGAAGACGGATAGTTTCATGGATATCAGTGGAAAACGGATGGGAGGGGATTCGTAGTAAAACACCCCTGTCAAGGAGTTGTGGAAGGTTGGGATAGAGTAAAATAGGGGTAGTTCCCTCTTCCCCTCAGATAGTGTGAAAGGGGGAGTTATTTCGCTGGTTTCCTACGGCTAGTTAGTCACACATAGATACTGAAGTGCTAGTAGCTCAGTTTAATAATTAACTATCTACAAGCTAATGATTTATATAGATCAGTCTAAGACGGAAATAATAAACCTGTGGTTAATTATTGGTAGTGTATACACCTCTGTGTCTATAATACCTACCTCCCTTACACTATTACACATGGTAGCTACATGCTTCCCTGCCTATTGAGACTACCCTATTTTACTCTATACCACTCATCCCACCATCTTCAACCTCTTGAACACGGGGTTGTATTATGTATCCCTCATCTCGCCACAAGTCTAATTCAAAGCTTGTGGCCGTAGGAGTCAAAACCGTCACAAAGCCAAATTTCAATCCACGAACAGTCAAACTAACTAGAATGAAATTTGACAGAATATTTTGTTTTTATCCGGAACAACAACAGAGCAAATTATTATTCCCGCTTTAGACAGATCTGTGTAGATCACTGACCTATGACTATTTAGTAAACTGAGCTAATATCACTCCAGTATCCACGTGTGACTCTAGTCGTAGGAAATCAGCGAAATAACTACCCCTTTTACACAATCTGAGGGTAGGAGAGATCAACCCCTATTTTACTCTCTTTCACCCTTCCTCTACTCTGTAACACAGGGGCTTACTACGAATAGCCAACCATCGGTTTTCCACTGACACCCTGAAAACTACCCGTCTTCAACCCTACTCCACCCTGGTGGCAGTCCGCCTAACGCGAGATAGATTGAGAACTTGTGGCAGAAACTGGACAAAAACCATCAATCAACAATTCTGTCGAGAAAGATTGATTAAAATTTAAATTCTAATTTAGTTCTGAAACTATTCAAGCTCATTTATTTTATTTCCAACCGAAACAAGAACACTGCAAATTATGCGCAAGCGTAAAAGTCCTGTATCAAGTGAAATTTCGAATGGTTTTCTTTTGATTTGGACGATATTTTCAGGAATTGTGCGGGTTATAATGCAAATGCTCCCCACTTGTTTGAGCTTCATTTCTCACAGATCAGCTCACCTCTCTCCGTATGAGCATATGTAAAATCTGTCAAGCATTGCTGTATAACTACCTAATCATCTGAACCTGCTGAAGTTCACAGGGTAGTTGGGGAAAGATGGTTTAAACACCTCATATAAATCTTAACCAGATCTTATCACTACAATAACCGATGTATAGTTAGCGCGAACGACTCCCAATACTCAAAGACTCATCCATTTGAAGGCGTTGATGTCCGAGGGTACACGCACCATAGCATTTTAGCCCCTTGAATGTTGTAACAAGCTCTCATTCTATCTGTTTCTAATTTTGCAATGTTTTAAGTTTATTTACATTTCAATGACACTCAACCTGGCCGAGGTTCTTAGGGAATTATTTTCATCTATAAATCTTTTTAATCTACCCGAAAAACTGTAACCCCCTCTAAAAAGTTGTTGGTTTACTTTTCAAGATAAACAGATTTCAAAAATCGAATATAGAAAAAATCTGTCCGCCATTCGAAGCTTTTCTCCGAAACTAATGAACCAAAGTTCACGAAATGTGGCTAAAAAATACAGTGCTGTATTGCTGTATTGATGCTCATCAATCCGGGTTGAGCCAGTAACCTCTGCTTCTTGAGCAATCAACCCTAATCGATTATATTCAAGGGAATCTATCAAAAAATTGAAATATCAAACTTCAGATTTTGTGATTTGATTCAAATAGAAATTTGTTCCGTTAATCGAATGACACCACTGTAGGGGCTCTACGATCATCCGCTCGCTCTGTCAATAAATGTGTGGATGCTAAAACCTGTTGTAAGTTGGATGCTATACGCTCCATCGCACCCGGCTCTGATTGACGTCTCCGATCTAGTTCTTCATAAATTATTTATAGATTTACGAACAATTGCGAAGCGTCGCAATTTTTTTATTTCATCTAGTTAAATTTAACTTGTTCATTCACCGTTCCACAGTATATTTCACCAGGGGTCTCCAAACTATTTGCCCCAAGGGCCGTATCATAAAGTGGAGGTGGTGGGGCGGGCCAACAGGGGGATCTGGGGGCCAGTTCTCCAGCTGAAGGTGGGTCCGAAAATTTTTGAGAATCAGACATTCGAAAACAGTGTTTTTAGGCACTCCTAGACGAGTTTGACAAATTCAAAATTAGGTCTAATATAGGAACAAAAAAATAGTTTTTAGTGATTGTATTTTTCAAAATTCCATAATTAATTTTTCGTTGTTCAATAAAAACATTAACAATTGAATTTTCAGGAATGGAAAATTTTGAAGGTCAGATACTTCAGGCACTCCTAAAACCACTCCAAAACTTAGTTTTTAGTGATTAAATATATTTTTTTAATTCCACGATTATTAGTTTTTCATTGTTCAATAAGGAAAGATCCTGGCGGAGGAGAGTACGGGTAGCTCTCGCTGGGTCACATGGCTGACTTTTCTCTATGTTCTGGCGCTAGCCTAATTTTGCTTCCGAGTCTACCAAGGTAGCGGAAGCATTGTTTTCACTTTCGGAATATGAACATTTTTTGTCTCCAAAATCAAAATTCCACTCGCATTTTGCGTTTAGACCTTTCTGAACAATTTTCGTTCCGTGTCTGTCTGTGTGTCTGTCTGTCAGCAAACCCTTGTTACGGGCAAAACTACACGAAGTTATAGTCCGATTTTGATGAAATTTTCAGGGATTGTGCGGGTTGGGGTGTAGATGGTCCCCTATAGGTTTCATCACCCCCGGATCAATAGTAGCCTCTGCGCATGCGCAAACTTTAAATCCTTGTTACGCGCATAACTCCGAGAGTTCTTGACCAATTTCGATGAAATTTTCAGGAATTTTTCTCAAGTTATGCTCCTGCATAACGATAAATTTACCCTAATTCAATATTTACTTCGCCTAATTGAACGAAGTTCTTTAGTCAATAATAATTTTCAATGATCTATACAGTCATGTTATGGATACGAGGAAGCTATGTGCCACACCCACTTGTTTTCCATTGGCGTCCGCCGGCGGCGGGACGGACCAAATCCTTCCGCGGGCCGTAGATAGGAGACCCCTGGGTTACATCATTGTAGGTTTTCCGATATTTCCTTTTGTTAGACTTCAGCTGGATTTCAACGTGTTGCGAGCCTACCCAGAAAGCGCTGTCTTAGATTGTACAGGCCACGTAAATTCATTATCTAATACATAAATAAACAGTTGTGTAATAATTTGCAACGTTACCTTTGTCGTTTATAGAATTTCTGGAGGCTAATAAAGATCAACAGTAATTCACATTGTATATTTTAATAGTCAGGTGATGGTGGTGGTATGTCTCCACTACAAGATTCCCGTAAGAAGTTTTGATATAAAATCATCTAAAAACGCCTAATTTTGGTAGCTATGAAAAATTGAGTCTATTCGGACACTTTCCTGTTTTTGAAAAAAGAAACTACCGCCTTAAATTATTCATCACCGTCAGATCCAGGCCACGATCTAGTAATTTATTATTGAAGCCTCCATCATTATTAAAAGACGTGGACTCTACCTTCATCCGCTAGTTCACTTATACCCTCTTAACTTTTCGCTAACAGACCCTCGTGAAAAAGAAAACCTCATCTCAAATATAGCAGTAATGATTGATTGGCTATCTTGCACTGAAATAGATTCAAGAATGAATTAGACATTGTAAGTACAATGCAGAGGGTGTTAACCTCAGGAACCTGCCGCAGGCTAGGAGTAGATTTTACAACTCATTTCTGTCAAAAAGGGCCTCCTAGACATTTTTTTTAGAAATTCCAATTTCAAGATTTTTTTCGTGTTTTCGATCTTAAATTCTCTAAAACGCCGATTACTTTCTCATGTACTTGAGGAAATTCAATTTTAACTATACCGTTGGAAAGAACATTAAATTTTCAATTTCCTTAGTGTATCTAACAAATATTGTAAATAGGTTCAATTGGTGAAAAATCAATGGGAAAAGTGTATTTTGTCAAATCTTTAAAATGACCACTATTTTCATACTGTGTAGGTCTAATGAAAGTCTTATCCTCAAATTTAGCCTGTCGTTCTAAAATGTGCGCCAAAATTACAGCTTTTCAATAGTATACCTAAAATTACATGTACAGTTGAATTTAGTAAAGAACAGTTCGTTTGAATGCGGGAAAACTTGGCTTTTCCTTTAAAAAGCGACATTTTTTAACGAAGAATGCATATGCGAAAAAAAAATCCAGCTATATTAAGTTTCGTATTGGATTGTATGTATTTTTTACGTTAAGGGTAGTTGGTAATTTTTCGGGACTGATGAAATCCCCTTGAAAAAATCCTGAAGAGATGAATGAATGAATGAATGAATGAATGAAAACATGCTTTTATTGTTGAAAAATAGTAACATAACATCTGTTGATGAAGAGACATGCAATAATCCTGGTCATACCTGACCGTCAGATGAGTTTGCCTCTTGAAGAAAACATAAAAATAAATAGATAACTTGGTACAAATCATTCGCTTATCTAATCAAAATTTATCATAAAATTGTTCTCTTTTTTTCTGAATAACTTAATACAAAACACATATACAACTAACTGATCTAGAATAAATGCAATATGAAACTCTGTCCAGCTCACAAGAACTACCTGATAGCCTGAGAATAAATAAATTCTAACTTACAGGTCATATTCAATGTATGCCTTACGCCTCAAACTCCAAGCCACTGAGCAAAATTTAACCAAATTAGGACTCTCTGATTTTATTAACTTAATATAGTCTTCCAGCTAACCTTTTTCATATTTAAGTACCGAAGCCTTACTCCAATCAATGCCGTACAATTTCCAATAAAATGAAATGAATTTTCCACTTCTCCGCTACTACACCCCTGATTTTGAAAAACCATTTACAGTGTTGAAATCTTTTAAAGCTGGTCAGAGGTATCACCTCACTTTCAAGTCGAAGGGCCCGGTACTGAGGATGGTTTTGCGAATTCAGCGTTTCTGTTCAAATGCGGACTGCAGGGATCTCTCAATGGCCTCGATACTTTCCTGTATTTGGGATTTCCATCTACGGAAATCACTGTGAGGGTCCAAAGGGATATTATACCGTTCCCTCAGTACCTACAACTCCCTTGCCCGATAAACCTCGAGTTCAACGCACTTTTTTGCCAAAAAGTTAGGGAGCCGACTTACAGGCAACCCAGAAGAGATGGAACCATGGGAATTTTCACATGATGGCTTGAAAAAATTCGAGGGAGTTTGAAAAAAAAACTTGAAATTTAGGCTTAGAATCTTCGAAAAGCATTCCAATTTATCTGATATTGTAAGAAGAAATGCGCAAAATCCTTGGCATAGTTTGTGTATTAGGTTTTACGAACATTCTAAAAAAAATGAGGCTATAAGTTGTACAATAACGGAGACAATGGGGCATTTGTGCAGTAAAACATGATTGTTAGAAGACGCCATTTTCTGAAATTATTATTGTCCCCTCCTGATCCTACAGGTTTCAACACACTTCGTCTCGTTCACATCTATTTTTGAATGTCTTCATCTAGATTATAGTATCTATGAGTTAGAAAGATTAGAAAGAAGAAGAGGAGGAAAACTTATCAGTTTTGTTTACTTCTTGATTCTTTGTGAGGACGAGGAAGGCGAGGAACCTGCTTAATGGTGCGGGCCTGCACTAGCGGACCTTGCAGTTCGAACATTTTTTTGACTCACTTCCCGTTGATATTTTTTCAAATGTAAAATATTTTTATAATGTCAAATATTTTAAAGAAACTTTTGAGAAACCAATTTTTTTTCGAAGAAATTACCAGTTACTCTTAAATCTAATAGATGATACTTTCACATCTTCTTGGTACTCAAAAAAGCAAAGGGTGTATATTTGTGAACACCTATTCGTTTCACCATTGCTTCTTCAAGTGCAATTTGTGGTAAATGAATTAGCATTTTTTACATTAGTGATGAGCTATTTTTTGTTTTTTTCATTAACTGCGCGATGCAGAATTGCTTTGGTGTATCCGCTAAACAAGTTCTTACGGTCATCAGTAGGCACCTCGTAGACTTTCGTCTTCCCCAAAAGTAAGGACCCCCTAAGTAGAAGTCCTATGGGGTGAGGTCTGGACTCCTAGCTGGATATGCCACTGGTCCATGACGCCCAATCCATCTGTAGAAATAAATCGGTTGAGCGGATACACCAAAGCAGTGGCAGCATTGGTGAAAATGTCAGGGGGTTTCAGGATGCGGTGGATAGTACTCGCAGAACTGGCCATTTCGGCTGAAATTATGAAATCTGTATAGATGTTCGTGGCGATGTGGCAACCCCACCACCATTATAATCAAAGTTAAGTTGCTTTCTCATAATCCGTAGAACTGTTTGTTTCCATTATATGGAGTTGAGCAGTAAATATGATTAGGAACTAATTGTTTATGGGCCGTCTGGAATTCCGAACTCACAAGTACACTAGTTTCCATCCCCCTAAGTGTAATAATAATGATCATAAATCACATTAACCTCAACACTGCCATTTTAATAGGGACTAAAATGGGTCATTCCATACCCAGACAGACTCGAAATGTACCGACCCCCTACGATTTTGTTCATACTTGGTGTAGTTGCTTCTTTTAACGAATAAAAAAGGCCTGCCAGGTCAGTTCCTCCAAAAATGAACGGTTTTGGAAGCTATAGCAGTATGATATTTTGACGATTTTTTATGACCTAAACATCGTTTTTTGACTATATCTTCGGTTCCAATCGATCAAATTAAGCGTACGCAGTCTGATTTTGTTCGTAATAAAGTAAAGAACGCAACGGACCCTGCAGAAAGCCGGTATGAGCGTCTGTTTTGTTTGTCTAGCGGATAATGTCCGCAAATCTTCAAAACGCGATTTCTCCCGAGCCGCTCAGTAGAGTTAGTTTCGAGGTCTTAAAATGTTTGTAATTACTTATTTTACAATGCCCCCAACGGGTTTTGTGTGTTATTTTCATTTGAAGGAGTTATAACGATTTTAAGGACTATGCACCGCCATTATTCCACTTAATTTCGCCTTTTATCGATGTAAAGCTGAATTATCTCGAAAACCGTTCGAGGTATCGAAAATTGTCATTCAAGAAAAGTTGTAACTCTTAAAATTCCCATTCGGATGGACTCCTTCCACTTTTTCATAGCTCCAACCGTTTACGCGCTATGAGCAAAACAAAGTCTGGCCATTTACGGGTATGGGTGAGTACAATTTTTTGTAATCATTTCTTGCCTATTCTACACCAAAGTTTTTCTCCCGTATTTTCGATCTTACTTCACTGAAATGGCCATAACTCCCTTCATTTATTACATAAATTAAATTTAAATAGTGCCGTTGAAAACTACGTTGAATATTCTTTAATTTTGATTCCATAACATTTTCCTCTAGGTCACGTTCATGATTTTTTCTTGCCTAAACATGAACTTTTGTCAACCTTCTGCTTTTCTAACGTTAATTTACCAACATATTACCTACTGCAAAAATGGATGAACTCGACGGTTAAAACATCTACATTTCATCAACTATCGGTCTATTAAATTTTCATGTTAGAGAGTGATTTTTGACAGTGAAATTGGTGTTTGAACCTGGAAAAACGAAATCAATGTTTTGGCATGAGATAATGCCTCTGGTGATGGATGAAATTGAAGGGGGGGAGGGATGTAAATACTTAATTTTTCTCGCTGAATCGAATCAACGCATTTTTGAAACTCTCCGAATGATTAAAATCAAAGAAAGAAGGAGGGAGGGATGATGGGTAATTCAGAAATGAAAAAGGGTGTGATTTGAAATACAAACCTTTTATCTTCCCTAGAAAACAAAAACCAAAATAACAAAAAACAATGTTTCCAACTTCTTCCTTTTTACAGCTTTTTTGTTGTACAATGCACAACAGCTGTTCGAATTGCCCTACGCAGTGAGATCGCTATCAACTCCGGGTTAAGACCCTCTGGACCTGTTATGGGTGGGGAACTCTGAAAGCCAAAGGTATTCCGTGAGGGTTGGAACTTAGAGGGCCTTAATTGATCAAATCAGTATGTATTATGCCGAAATCAAAATGAATTGCTCCGAACAGTTGATAGCGTTCGAAGGAGGTTTTGTCTTCTCATACCAAACACCCAGTATTGAACCATGTTAGTAATTAATGCACTGACCCTATGTCCTTTTTCTAGAAGATTTTGCTAAAAGAACAACACAAACTCAGTATTTTTTCTTGAAACTGGTTTGTGCATAATTTTCTATCATAATTTTTTTTTCATTTAAATTTAAGAATGACTGTTTAGGAACATTTGTAATGGAGCTACCCTGCGGAGTGTGCAATTGCTTGATTGGTCATGAAAAAAATTCGAATCCTTGATCGTGAATCCCTCAATTTTGG
Source organism: Creontiades dilutus (assembly GCA_031894815.1). Classification (NCBI taxonomy): domain Eukaryota; kingdom Metazoa; phylum Arthropoda; class Insecta; order Hemiptera; family Miridae; genus Creontiades; species Creontiades dilutus. The sequence continues at coordinate 116,191 of JAVIWC010000762.1, read as the reverse complement.
GAACAATGAAGTAAGATGACCTACTTCAGTGTTATGGTATACAAGGAGGGGGGGGGGGGGGTATCATCGCCTTTAAAGATTGGTCAGAGGTCCAATACTTTGAGAGTGGCCTAGTACTGTCAAGGGGTAATATAGAACAGAGCGAAATGACATTGTCGATCGAGGGTACAGATAAAGACAAAGAGTTACGGCAGATGTTAGGAGACCGGATTTAGCGCAGACGACCACTTCTGAGTTAAACAGATATAACAGATCCTTAGCTACGTCGCCCCGAGCACACACATTTGCGTGACTTTGTCCTGACTTTTGCTGCATAACTTAATTAATCATGCGGCAGACTGTGCCGATTGGGATCGCCATTGCATGTTCGGACGTCGAGATGTTTATCTTAGTTCTGAATCATATTACAACTCAGGTCATCCACGACGATCTCCCCTTTACTGGTGTGCTGATCTGATTCTGATTATCTGTCGTCAGAGCATCGCCCGGATCAGTTATCTGAATAACTTACGATATCGAGGATAACTACCGCTAGTCCCATAGTCCCTCTCTGATAGAAACCCTCCCGTTGATAAGTAGACTGTACTCACGAAACTGTGCATCCGTATAATGCTACGATTGCTAGTTCATCATTGTTCATAACAGTAACTGTTTTGTAGAAACCGTACTGGAACGTTACCTTGGAACTGTGAAAGCAATGACAATAGGGCCATGGGTCTGAATTAATCGGAATTTTCCGAGACTCGATTTTACTATGTCCCTCTTAAGCAAGGCTTGGTATATAAAGAGCCACAGTGGGAATAGATCCAGACAATCCGAACAGTATAGAAAAAAATACTGAAAACAGATCAATTTCAGACCAATCTAAAACTGATTCCATGAAAACACCGTATCTGATTGTGTGCCTACGTGATACTTTGCAGTCAACTATAATCCGTCTTCAATTCTTAACCGATTTTCGTGGTTATTTTTCGCTCGATCCCACTTCTACTCTACTATTGCATCAAAACTCGGACAGTTCGAATTCCTTGGCGGAAAAGAGGACTTTTAAGAGATATTCCCGGAAAAGCGTGTTTTTTTTTAAATAAAATTGTTGACGCTATTCAGACTAAAATTCTAAATCGATTTGTGTGTTTATAGCATTCGCAAGCCGAATGAAAGCTTTTCTAAATTAAATGGAACATTTTCCATTTCAATTGAAACCAATTGGAATGAATGAGAAAATTAGTGAAATGAGGTGCCTAGATAGGTAGGTACACTGCAAATTGCTGGAATTAAAATTGTACCTATTGTAGAAAGAAATTGACAAAATGAAAGTTCTATGAATTTTAGGAATAGGATTATCGAAGGACATCGCACCTTAGCAGAATAGGAAACAAGTAGGTAAGTTTCAGAAATTCGTAACTGTTTGCCTGAAGCGGAGTGCTGACCAATAGGTTATTCCCAATATTTATGATTTCTTCGGTTTACCTTTATATTTTCTCCTAATTTACAGGGCTGAAGGCCTTCTTGGGTTTTGAAACACCCTTTAAATCGGGAAACCCTACAGGACGGGTACCACGGAGGCTTTACAACGAAGGGTGGGCTCGAGGGTGCCGGCCGGGGTTTTTTCCCAACTCCGCTGACTAGAATGAAAGTCCGTGTTTATTCCTTGAACGTCGCTAATTGAAGTCGAGAATGGGTCTGTGATATTATGTGCAATACAATAGTTTAGGATCTAGGTGGAATCCGCGATAGATGTTGGAGGATATTCTGTACTCTCCCTGTCTTAGCCTTTTTTCTTCATCTTTACAAGATTCGTCGGGTTCGGAAAAAGTTTCATTTGGTATTAGCTATCATGTGGGGGTTAAAATCAATCCTTTCAATAGCTACTCAAGTAAAAATCGCCTACCGATTCTTACTATTCTTTCGTTGTTTTATTAAGAACTCGGTATAAATTTGAAACTATTCTCTTCAGCTTTCAGTGATTTATTTTGTTTGATCATTAGAAAAAAGTGCTACGAATTCGAAAATGTAGAATTTTCTGAAGTAGAGGGGAATGAAAACAGCCGAACCATTCAAGCGCTGCCCGTGTAATTTTGAGCGGATTATCGTGATTATTTTTTGTATCAATCAAGAACTTGGTCTACTTTTTGAACAAATGTCAGTTTCAAATTTCATTATGCCAGAGCAGAAAGGATAGGGTGATTCCGATCTATTTTCATCGTGATTCGTTGAATAAATTTTCCAAATGCTCTAACCTGAAACGCACTCAAGGCAAAATTCATAGTCGTGACTTAAAAAGAGACTTTTCCTTACTGAAGATAGTTGAGGAATCTGACCAAGGGAATGCTTAAGGTACCCCTGGACCAACCTTTATTTTTTACGTAGTTGCTTGAGCATTTCCTCGTCTTTTCGACCTTGTCTCACTGAAACGGCCGTAAGCTGCTTATGTTCAAAGTAATCTAGAGCCTGAGGAGACCATTGGAAAAAGCGATAAATTTAGCATCCATGAAATTGAACATTTTCAACTACTTTGATGGATGGAGAGAAAAGATCCAAGTAAAAGTTTTGAAAAAGCTTTGAAAATCACTGTCTTTCCTTCCATTTTCCCCCTTTAAGTAAGTACAAAGGGTTTTCAGCGGCCTTTCGTGAGACAAATCTTCCTCAGACCGTCAATTTGTGGTGTTGCAGTTTTTAAGGACCTCCAAAAACTAATGAAAAATAATCTAATGTTATCTTGATAACACGTTTTTGCCAATAACATGTGGTCATTAATGACCCGTCATGTGGTATACTCCTTTTTTTCAAATATTTTTTTTTATTGTTGCAATAGCAAAGAATGCAATACGTCAAGTAACTTTACTTTAATTCACTTGGTTCACTTTTGGTGGTTCGTAGATCACTATCTACCTCCACGAAAGAGTTCACTACTACTAGCGATTCGTAACTAGGTCCAAGGGTTTGGGTCTCTTCAGTCGTCACACCTCATCGCTGTTGCACAAGGGTGAAATGGTTTGGATGGTCTTTTTGGTGCAGCCCCATAAGGGACCGCCATAGGCCCATATTGGTTTGATCACTCGATCATAAAAGCATTTTATTGTCGACTGGGAACTGTAAATTCTTTCCCAGAAGCCAATACATCTTCTTGAATTTCAGGTTGATTTCTGCCTTCTTCTTCTTCACGTGCTCTTTCCATTTGAGCTTAGCGTCTAGTGTCATACCCAGATTTTTGGCTACATTTCAGTACGGTACCATTTGAGAGTTAATTTCAATGGGGGTAGGGTTCACTTTTCGGTAGGTAAAGTTTATCTGAGTAGACTTGGTTTCATTCAGATTTTTTCCACTGAAGAATTGTGTTCACTGAGTCCTGAAGCTTCGCAGTCGCTTCCTCTATGGTATTTCCTGTTGATAGGATTGCTGCGTCGTCAGCGAACGTAGCAGTGACAGCGTTTGCTGGTTGGTTTATTCATAATAGGCGTTAATTTTCTTGAAGGATAGACCCGTCTGAGAATGTTGTCCCTCTGGATCGTGTAAATTGGCCACTGTATGGCCCTCCGCCTTTGAGAGGAGTTCTAAAAAAAAAACTGTCGACTTCCCTTGAAAACGCGGAGCTAACACGGAGTCGTAAGATAAACACATTTGCTTTCACTTTATTGAAGTAAAAAGGGCCGACCCTGCAATCGGGGCTCCGGAGCGTCGTTCTGGGCCTCGCCGTTTTTCTCACTTTCGCGACGAATTTAAACGTGACCTCATTTTGGCAGAAGTCGGGGAGTCGTTTTATTGGATTTAGATTGGCCCCCGGAGCCCCGACCCGGTCGGGAGAGAGCTGAGTCGCAAATGTTACCAAGGGTAACTGGTGGGCGGCTCAATTAAAAGGTCGGAAAAGCTACCGCCGCTGTTGAGTTGCAATTCGCAGGTTATTGGGTCTTATTCTACAGGCGAATTGAAATTATGAGATTGGACCAATGAACGAAAATAAAGATTCAGGTAGACATCCGACGGCAGGTAGTTTGTATAAATAAAACTCTCAATCAATCAATTCATTACACAAAGATTTACTGATTCGCAATTTGGTGACCTTTCTAAGCAAAGTACTAGTCTATATATAACGTAAACTTCCTTTATTTCTGTAACAATAAATCATCAATTACATTCAGTGATATCAAGTAAGTTATTATTATTATTATTATTGTACGGCTGTACGGTTCTTGGAGAACCAGGGGCTTCTCAACAACAGATGACCACTCCTTGCGATCAGTCGCCTTACTCCTCCATCTTCTCACACCAATGGCTCTGAGATCCTCCTCTACATCATCAACCCAGCGTACTCGAGGTCTTCCTTTTAATCTTCTTCCACCAGGCGTACCATTTAAGAGGGTTTTAAGATGTCTCCCCACTGGCATCCGCTCTACATGGCCTAGTCTTCTAAGTCGACCTCGTTTGATGACTGCGACAATATCGGGCTGATCACACAAAGCTCTTAGCTCAGCATTATGCCTAATTCACATATTGGGCCATATAATTTACGAAGGACTTTTCTTTCCCAACAATTCAAGAGACGTTCAGTGGATTTTGTGAGGACCCATGACTCACTTGCGTAAGTCACCACTGATCTAACAATGGTTTTGTTGACGATCAGCTTTGCTTTTCGAGAGAGCCGGCGGAAATTCAGAGCTTTCTGGATAGACCAAAAGCATCTGCTTCCTGCGGCTAATCTCGCTTTGATTTCAGTAGTGACGTCATTATCCTTAGTTACAATGGCTCCTAGGTATTTGAACTGATTGCTAGAGAGGAAGCTATGTTCTAGAATGTTTAGAGATCTTTCTGGAGGAGCTGAATTTCTGGATATTTTCATATAGACAGTCTTTTCCTCATTAATACTCAGTCCTCGCTCCTCTGCTGCTTTCTCAAAATCTTGAAATGCCCCAGAGAGTGCGGGTACTGTTCTTCCTATAATGTCTACATCTTCCGCATAAGCAAGTAGTTGGGTTAGTCAATTGAAAAAGGAACCGCCTGGATTCGTTCGTATATAATCGAGTACTAATAATGCTATCATAAGCTTGGCGGAAGTCGATGAACAAATGGTGCAGGTCCAAATTGTGTTCGTATCTCTTCTCCAGGATCTACCTTAGTGAGAAGATATGATCTAGTGTTGATCTTTTTCTCTGGAATCCGCTTTGGTACTCACCTACTTCTCGTTCCATAAATGGTATGTTTTGTGTTGAGCCAACAAGGATCTCAAGTAAGTGGAGATTAATAACAATGTTTCCTCTGGCCATTTCTTTAAACAGCTAATCCTGGGCATAAAACCGAAGCTTCTGGGGGATCCTCTAGCTATTCCAGGGATGTTGCCCCCACTTGAAAGGGGCTTTTAGTTCATTCCATCACCTCCTTGTTATATGGTAGTAGAGCATGATTACGAATCAATCACCATCTAATAGTGGCTGTTCTGAAGACCCTTCTTTGCCCAGCCCCAAGTGGGATAACCTTTTAAATATTATCCCTTTACTGTTTGTTGTTTGTTCTGGGAGGTTATTTATTTCTTTGAGAGAAACACGGGCACAGCCCAGTACCATAGTATTAATAATGAAGTTACTCAGGAACGGTAACAGGGAATTTGAATAATGTACAGCAATAATAAGATATAGAGTAAATTACTCGAACAGTAGAAGTAAACGGAACAAAAACATATGCCTACCAATTCTTTGGGTGATAACATGTGTGAGCATTTAGCAAGTTGCTTGCTAGGAGCCCTTGGGTTAACTGACTTTTGTCCTCTACCCAGGGGCCCCGTAACTCACCGACTGTGGGGGGCTTTCATCTACTTCCCAGCGGGTTTACTACTACCACGAATTCAACTTTAGGTGATAACAATGGATTATCCTAAAATAAACATTAGTAACATCAATCGGGACTTCAATCTAACCTCCTCAATGTGGATAAATACCACTCAAATACAACTCTATACCGGTCAAGCTACCCACCGTGGTTGCCAAAGAAGACGAAAACAAAAATTATTTTCTCCGTGATCCTCCATAAAGGCATTTGCAGTCCGAGACAACCTGTACAGTTGGGGGTGTTAGAGATCGTTTCTATAGATGAAGGGCACATAGAAAATCTGAGGAAATTAGGTAAATAGGAACTAGGAGAGAGAGTCCGGCAAGTAATGAAGGGTACTGAGTATCGCCAATGATTTGTTGATGGTGGAAGGTCGTGTCCGTGATCGGTCTGCGCCTGTCCAGAGCCTCCAGCATATAAATCAGCACAACTTTGAGTTTCGAAATCCCAGTAGTTTGAAAATTGACTTGATCCATTAGATACCAGATTTATCCATTCTATTTACCTAGGACGTGGCATCAAAGTTAACAAATCTTTCACAAAAAACGCTGAAAATTCTTTCACTGGGGTTTATTATTCAATTGGCTTGCGTTCATCATTTGAATTTATACTAAGCTTTGGAGTGTGCATGTTTCACAGGTGATGGAGCGATTATTGAATTTCAGGAGAATTTCAGGCGAATGTTGGCACCATAGATCGGGAATGGTTCGACCTACGGACCTGGGGAGGGGCTACGAAGAAGAGTGTTCTTCAAAAAGAGTACAAATTTAGGCCGCCTTGACTTTTTTGAGGTTTTAGGGATTTTACAAAACTTTGACAGCCCCTAAAGGGCACTTTAAATTAAGTGAGAGAGCTGGCTCAATTGTTCGTCGTCAGACCAACATGGATTTTTCCTGAGAATTTCATCTTTTTTGCTTCAGCCGTTTGGGAAAAGTCGTGCGTACGGCGGACGGACGGAAAATTTTTTATTGCAGATTCGGATTCTACACCCTTTGAAACGTAAACCACGAAATTTTCAGGGGGGGTTAGAATTTTTCTTTTCCAGAGCGATTACAATGGTTTATTATTGAATAATAAACCAAAACGCCGCAAACTTTTTTCGAGGTTTTAAAGAGTTTTTTTGTGTCTCAGGTCTTACGTCACTAAAATGGCCCCATAAAAATACGACTCTCTAAATAGCCCATGGCTCCCTTAAACCATCCTCTAAAATCAACGTTATCCAATACTACCCAGAAAAGGAAACATCATCCGAGGAAAGAATCTGGGTTAGAATTTTCTTTTTCGAGCTATTACAATGGTTTATTATTGAATAATAAACCCAAACGCCTGCTTTCCGCTTTCCCTGACTACGAGTCTGTATGTGTGTCACTAGTGGGGAGGTGGCGACTTGCGTTTCTTGATGGACTGGTTCGTTTGCTACACCAGACTTCTCCAGGCTTGCCATGTCCATGTTTAATTAATGGAATTGCAATTTAACAGGCGATTCATGCAGCAAATTATTATTATTTTGTTGATACCAATTGTTCATTCTTCGTTTACTGTGTAATCAATGGTCTACTTTCGACTGAAACATTTTATTTCCAACCAACCAAAGTAACATCCTGAACACGGTTCTTAGAGCACTGGTGACTCCAGTATAAACGTGAAAACGGGAGGAACCTTGAATGAATTGCTGCCCTCCCACTCAAGGCAGCTGCGAATCTCATGAATGGGTGAACCAATCTCTATAAGGACTTCCACTCTTTCGCCGTTTCCCCTTCGTTTTATCCTCTCCACCTTTTTTTTCTAGAAAAAAAAGGGGAAAAGAAATAATGGGGGACGACAGGAGGGGAGGTAGGCACCTATTTCCGACCAGGATCGAAGGATGGCCAGCGCTTGGGCCACTTACACCGCCCCCACCGGTAGCCACTTATTTCAACCCACCGGATCGGCAAAAACCTTCCCAGACACTTATTTCACACTTTTTCTTCCTTTTTTTTTCAGGATATCCCGGAGGTTGTAAATCTTTCTACAGCGTCCGTCTCAATGAATTGTTTACTTCAATCTCCTTTTTACGTCGGTACCTTATCCTGGTTTCACCGTTCACCCCGCTCTTCCGAGTTGAGTGACGGCAATGGAGACTCGACCCTACACTCTTGAGTATTGGCCGGTAAATCTTAGGGAGGGGGGCTCGAAGGAAATGAGAAGAGGCGCCGTTGACAAGGTTGTAGTCAAAGGGAACGAATCGGATGCCCATCTACGAACTTTTGAAATTACTTCCTCCAGGAAAAATGGAGCTGTTTCAGACGTCTCCCAGTATTGCTTCAAGTCCTTTTGGTTTTTCCTTTAATAATAAAGGAAAAACCATTCAATAATAAACCTGCGTAATCGATCAAGAAAAAAATGTGTTTCATCAAATGTATTTGGTACCTATACGTTTCAAAATACGTAGATTCCAAGAATTAAATGGAAAAAAAAAAAAAAAAAAAAAAAATCCGTCCGTCCGCCGTCCGATGTTTTGTTTTCAAAACGACTTTGCCAAAGTTCCCGAAATTTGACTCAACAATTCAAAATGTCGTGGGATATGCCAGTAACATAGGCAAGATGCGTTTTTTTATAGATAGTTTACTCTCTAAATATAATCCCTAAGAGTTGATTGATTATCTTTATCAATCAACTCTTAGGGATTAGAGAGTAAACTATCTATAAAAAAAACGCTGCAAATTCTTTGACTGGGGTTTAATATTCAATTGGCTTACATTCATGATTTGAATTTCTACTAAGCTTTGGAGTGTGCGTGTTTCACAGGTGATAGAGCGATTATTGAATTTCAGGAGATATGCATAGAGCACGTGAATCGGTTCTCAACCAAAATACCTATTTGGATTGATCAGTTGATCATAATAAACCCCATTAAAAGAATTTGCAGCGTTTTTTTATGGTTATCAGAATGCTTCAACCCGTATATCGGCTACAAAGCCTTTTAAGAGTTCACTCCAGTATCCACGTTCACTACATTACTAGGTTACTGATTTCAAAACAAAAATAATAATAAACCAAAATAACGCAAATGTTGCCGACGCCCCGATTCCTGAGCCAGCTCTCACACTTAATTTAAAGTGCTCTTTAAGGGTTGTCAAAGTATTGTAAAATCCCTAAAAACCTCAAAAAAAGTCAAGGAGGCCTAAATTTGGACTTTTTTGAAGAACTTTCCATGATGAATCGAATGAGTCCCTCCCCAGGTCCGTACCTCAAACCATTCCCGATGTATGGCCCGATTTATGGTGACAACATTTGTTTTTGTTTGGTTTATTATTGTTTGCTTGTAACCTGGTGATGCCGATAGCGTCGAGTTGTAGTGAATGTGGTAACTGGAGTGATAGCCGATGTGGATACTTGTATTTGTGAACATTCTCATCCAAATTCACTACATCACTAGGTTTCTGCAATCAAAACAAACACAAGAGTCTTTTTTTTTTTTTGATTGCAGTAACCTTGTGATGTAGTGAATGTGGATACTGGAGTGAAATCCTGAAAGGGTTTACAGCCGATACACGGGTTGAAGCATCCTGATATGCATGCTCCGAGTTAGAAAATTTAAAAGTTTCTAATAGTATATTGGTTTATTATTCAATAATAAACCATTGTAATCGCTCTTGAAAAAAAAATCCTAACCCCCCCCCCCTGAAAATTTCATGGTTTTTGTAAAATCCCTAAAAACCTCAAAACAAGTCGAATCGGCCTAAATATTTACCTATTTGAAGAACATACCATACCATATTATGGTGCCAACATTTGCGTTTTTTGGTTATTATTGTTTGTTTGTAACCTAGTGATGCCGATAGCTTCGAGTTGTAGTGAATGTGGATACTGGAGTGATAGCCGATGTGGATACTTGTAGTTTATAGCCGATACACGGGTTGAAGCATTCTGATATGCATGAAACACTAATAATATATAGGTAAATATTATTCAATATTATTACTGGGGTTTATTATTCAATATTATTACTGGGGTAAATAAGTATTCTTTCACCTGTGAAACACGCACACTCCAAAGCTTAGTAGAAATTCAAATCATGAACGCAAGCCAATTGAATAATAACCCCAGTGAAAGAATTTGCAGCGTTTTTTCCATTGTAATTGCTCTTTAAAAAAACGCTGCGAATTCTTTCACTGGGGTTTATTATTCAATGATTCGTGATTTGAATTTCTACTAAGCTTTGGAGTGTGCGTGTTTCACAGGTGATAGAGCGATTATTGAATTTCAGGAGGCACACAAATATGATTAACTGATCAATTCAAATAGGCATTTTGGTTGAGAACCGATTTAAGTGCTCTATGCATATCTCCTGATATTCAATAATCGCTCTATCACCTGTGAAACACGCACACTCCAAAGCTTAGTGGAAATTCAAATCATGAATCATTGAATAATAGACCCCAGTGAAAGAATTTGCAGCGTTTTTTCATTCATCACACTTTGAATAATAACACTCGTTCAATGGCTAACTAGGAGGCGAGTTGATACTTCTTTATTCATTCATAGAAACTCGTTATGGCAGCATGAACACAAGCCATTGTGATGGCACAAGACGTACTTCAACAGCTAAAAGTAACTCAAGCCATCGAGTAACAAGTGAAGTTTTAAAGCTTTCAACTTCACTCGCGGATTGTTTACAGTCCGCTACTTGGATAGACTACAAAATGCCACTGGGCGAGTTTACTGTCTGATAGTACACTTCGGTAGTAGCAAGTAAACTTGTTTAATCTAATCGACCCTTGAGAGGGTTCAGGTTTAGTTAAGAAGAGATCGATTCGCCTATAAAATTAGGGACCCGACTGACCGACTCGGCTCATGTTTCCTCCCGAATGGGATGCATAGGTGATGGATCGCTCCCACCGCTTGGTGACATAATTTTCCGTACCGCAAATACCCATCAATCACCGGCCCTTTTCGGGTTCGGATTTCGATCCATTTATGCGCCGAGTCAGTTTGATCCGCCCCCACCCTCGAAAGCCGTAACAAGTTCACGTTCGTCGGACTCAATTTGAATAGTTTGTGTACTCACCTCCCCCTCTCACCAAGTTCAATCAACTCCGGTGTTCAAAATATTGTAATCACGTTTGACTTGGTGATGAATCGCTTTTTGCGAGGCGAAGAGGCTCTGCTAGTTTTTTTCTCCCTTCACTAAAGTTTGCTGAAGGATTGGAATAACAATTAGTTTTTCTTTTTCCCCTCATCATGTGATTCACTCAACGAATTCGGTCGCGGGCAAAAACGTTACCAAGAATTTAGGAAAAACAGAGAAAATATCAAAACTTTTATGATGGAAATCCGTTTTGAGGGATTCTGGAACGATTCCCGGAATTCGCGGCTTTTGGTTTATTATTCAATAATAAACCATTGTAATCGCTCTTGGAAAAAAAAAAAAAAATTTAACCCGCCCTGAAAATTTCATGGTTTACGTTTTAAAGGGTGTAGAATCCAGATCTGCAATAAAAAAATTTCCGCCCGTCCGCCGTACGCACGCACGATTTCTCCCGAACGGCTGAGCAAAAAATCTGAAATTTTCAGGAAAAATCAATATTGGGTTGGGTTGGCACCCTCACTTAATTTAAAGTGCCCTTTAAGGGTTGTCAAAGTTTTGTAAAATCCTTAAAAACCTCAAAAAAAGTCAAGGCGGCCTAAATTTGGACTTTTTTTTAAGAACTTTCCATGAGGAATCGAATGAGCCCCTCCCCAGGTCCGTAGCTCAAACCATTTTTTTTTTATTTATTTATTTTTATTTTTAGATCCCAGTAACTCATTGATGTAGTGAATGTGGATACTGGAGTGAACTCCCGAAAGGGTTTACAATACACGGATTGAAGTATTCTGATAACCATTAAAAAACGCTGCAAATTCTTTCACTGGGGTTTATTATTCAATTGGCTTGCGTTCATGATTTGAATTTCTACTAAGCTTTGGAGTGTGCGTGTTTCACAGATGATAGAGTGATTATTGAATTTCAGGAGGCACACAAACATGATCAACTGAACAATCCAGATTCGTCGCTTAACTTTCAAGATGAGTAGAATCCAAAAATCGAATTAAATGGAATTCCATTCGTCCGCCGTCCGGAGTTTTTCTCAGAAAATACCGAACCAAATAACAATGGGTGAACAGAAAGGGTTGAAATATTAAGAAAATTGAATCTCGACGACTTTTTAAATAAAAGGGAGGAGTTAATAATCAAAACCGCAAATATCCAAAATAAACATTTTTTCAGGAGGCCAAAAAAAGAATTTTTTCCATACTGATTGTTATTACCTCTCTTGAACTAAGGAGATTAAAAAAAAACCCTTTTCATCTTAATAAGGTAGAAATATGAACAATTCATTTCTATAAATGAGAAACATCAAAATATTTGAATTAACTGAACATGAAGTTCTATATATATATATATATCAGCTGTTCGAGTTTTCTGTTTATTGTTTCTTTAATGAGTTGATCATGAAAAAGAATTCCATGATCTGCCGTTCGGAGTTTTTCTCAAAAATGAAATAACAATGGGTGAACAGAAAGGGTGAAATGTTAAGAAAATAATCTCGACGACTTTTTGAATAAAACGGCGGAGTTAATAATCAAAACCGGGAAAAAAAAGTACTTTTTTTCCATACTGAATATGAAACATGAAAACTTCAAGGAAAAATCGAAAATTGATTCAACGAAAAATCGAAAATTGAAGATTCATGACGAGTAAATGAACATTTAAAAAATTATGATGGTAGACTACTCAATTTTTCAACATGCAGCGCGTTGAAGGAAGATAATTCCAGAAATCTGATATCCCAACAATTAAAATGGATCTATGGAAGCGTGGTTATTCGACAGGTATTCATTTTTGCAAAATCTATTGAGCTCAGAGATATCTTTCCTGATGATCTATCGACTGGTGCCGCTATGTACATTAAACTAAAAGAATCACTAAGAAAATATGCGATTAGATTCGACGTTCCTGAATGTGTTTACTTCTGAAAAGATCAAATCTTTCGGCTAGCAACATCAGTTTCGGTTCTTCAACTTGACAGTTATTACGGAAAAGGATACGTCATATATGTCATCTTTTTGTCATTTACTATGAACATCGACTGTGTTTTAATACTGATATGTCGAGATTTGGAAAAGTATTTCAGGGCTCTTTGACGCCAGCTTGAGAAAAGATAGAAAAAATGCAATAAACCGAATCCTGCTCCGAAGTGGATGTTATCAAAATCAGCCCACATCAACTTCACTAACCGAAAAGTCCCAATCTTAGATTTTGAGATCAATTCGAATAAAATACCGCATACTGAAGCAGTTAAATACTTGGGTTTGACACTTGACTCCAAATTAAACTGGAATAAACACATAGAAAAGAAGAAAGAAGAACTTAAAATCAAGTACAGAAGGATGTATTGGCTAATGGGAAGGAATTCCCATCTCTCTCTTCACAACAAACTGCTTATATATAAGCAGATCCTTCGCCCTATTTGGACCTATGGGATACAGATCTGGGGCTGTGCCAAGAAATCAAATATTAAGAAAATCCAAACCTTTCAGAATAAAATACTTAGAAGTATAGTTGGAGCCCCCTTGGTACATGCGAAACGATGATATTCATCGAGATTTGAGGATGGAGACAGTCTATGAAATTATTGCAAAATACGCAAGGAAGCATGAACATCGCCTCCACAAACACGAGAACCCGGAGATGCTCTATGCGTTTTGGACAACGAAGGTGAAATCCGACGTCTCAAGCGAAACAAACCACTGGATTTAGTTGTGCTGCGTGAATAGAAGTGCAATCGAACTCAGTGCTAATTAATTGAGCTATATAATAAAGGGCTAGGTTTTGCTGTAAACCTACCCTCTTGGAGTGTATCTTTATCGATATGTAAAATTGCTAGATGAAATGTATTTGATTTTTCAGTCGCAATTAATGAATCATTGAAAAAAAAAAGAAGTGGATGTTAACCCAGCCTTAAAACATTTCCATCTCGACAATCCAATCAATTTCTATACTTACAAAATATTTTTTTCTTAAATACTTGAGGTACCATTTAACAAAGTCAGGGAAATAAGATAACTTGTTTTCAGCCGTTCAGGGTGTTGGAAAAGGTGGAACATGTTGCGATAAGGAAGAGCGACGTCAGCAACTTACGATCGAATCGGTTTTAATTCGAAAACCCCGAGACTAAGAATGAACAGAAGTCGTAGTTCTTAGTTAATCGAAAGTGAATGCTTAAGTGAAGTTCTCAGGCGAGGTGTGTACCTGCTCTGTTTATAGTCATTAACTAAGAAGATGCTCGAGGTTTATTTACGTTAGAGGTTTATTTTTCGTTCACTTGCTTGAGCATTTCCTTTGCCAAATTTCTTTACTTTCAGATATAAGGAAGAATCTTTACTTGAGTCACGACTATGAATTCAACCCTAAGACTTACTTATACCCTATCGCCAGGTATTGATCTCGCATGTTCAACTTTATCGGTGGTAAGTCCTGGGGTCTTGAACAACTCAGCCGAAGATTATCAGGAAAGTTAGAGTCTGTAACTACAAAGTATGCCCTTGCTTTGAAGTCTTTGGTCGGTAAGTTCTGCTTAATCGGATGAACTCACCTACAATGGTCTAGGTAACTTCTCTAGACCTTATAACTGAAACGAAAAACGATCAAGCATTCACGTAGTTACAACCCTCATCGAGTGGAATGTGTTTCCTATTGGCTCAAATGGTATGAATGGACGCCATAAATTCCCGACCGATGTATCCCTTCAATCTTGATTATCGATCACCACTTTCCTCTTCGGGATCTGGTCCGGGGAAAAGGATTCTGAAGGAAAACGTGGGCAGGAAAAAAAATGAAAAGCCTGGGAAAAGAGTAACGAACAGGAAGTGACAGGAAGAGAGAGAGAAAGTGGAGCAAGAGGCATCAAGAGGTTTGTAGCTGTAGTAGTAAAGGTAGGTAGGTGCCTGATGGGGAGGCAGTGGGGGTGCTAGTGTGAGTTTAAAGGTCATAGGTCAGGCGGAGGAAAAGCGGATCAATATCTGCAAGCTGCAACCTTCCGGTCTCATAGGTCTAAGGCTGTGCCCCGGATGGACAGCAGAAGAGGTGGAGGAATCCAATTTGGATCGGCCCTCAGCAGGTACGAGTAACGCAAAGGGGGTTTTGGCAGCCTTCTCAGGTCAGTAGGGACTCAAACCAGCGTGTCCTAGTTTGTGGTGAATGGTTCCTGCGCTTAATAAGCACTTTCGATCGTTAATATGTATGGAGATGTCTTGTTACATCCAACATAAGTTACGTACATGATTAATTCTACCATAGGAAAATGTTGTGTCAGGAAAAACGATGATGTGACACAGCAATTTGTGAAAAAATTAAAAAGGGTGAACGAGCATCATCACTATATAGGATCAACACGATTAATTTATAATTCATTAGCTGTCACAGAAAAGTGAATGGTATATCCCTATCTAGTTAAGTCAAAACAATAGTATTTGTGTGAATGACTTAGTTCTTATACGAGCGGAATCGAATTGTGGTGATATTGGTATCAATGTATTATTCTTGAGCCAGCTCTCTCACTCAATTTAAAGTGCCCTTTAAGGGCTGTCAAGGTTTTGTAAAATCCCTAAAAACCTCAAAACAAGTCGAATCGGCCTAAATATTTACCTATTTGAAGAACATACCATGAGGAATCGAATGAGCCCTTCCCCACGTCCGTAGGTCAAACCATTCCCGATGTATGGTCCGATTTATGGTGTCAACATTTGCGTTTTTTGGTTTATTATTGTTTGTTTGTAACCTAGGGATGCCGATAGCGTCGAGTTGTAGTGAATGTGGTTACTGGAGTGATAGCCGATGTGGATACTTGTAGTTTATAGGCGATACACGGGTTGAAGCATTCTGATATGTATGAAACGCTGATAATGTATAGGTAAATATTATTACTGGGGATTATTATTCAATATTATTACTGGGGTAAATAATGTTTTTATTGTGGGGGGTATTGAGGTTCAATAAAAAACCTCTGCAAATTCTTTCACTGGGTTTATTATTCAATTGGCTTGCGTTCATTATTTGAATTTCTACTAAGCTTTGGAGTGTGCGTGTTTCACAGGGTAGAGCGGTTATTGAATTTCAGGAGGCACACAAATATGATCAACTGATCAATCCAAATAGGTATTTAGGTTGAGAACAGATTTACGTGCTCCATGCATATCTCCTCACCAATGGTTAATTGGTGTAATAGTTACGGTTGATTGTATAAGTGTAAATTCCACTTTAAATTATTCAGGAAGGGTCTTTCGTTTAATAGTTATGACAGGTCTTGAAATTCTCTAAGTAAAAGAAAAATAATAATAATAATAATAAAATAAAAGGTTGAACAATTTATTTATTAAAAGTAGGATCTTACGTATTTAGCTCAAATATTAGTTTTTAAATGTAAAAATCAATCTTAAAAAAAAGTTTGCATATGGGCAAAAGCTACCATACACTAAAACGTAAACTATTCTCAATCGTTGGAAATTCAGTTGAAATTGGAGTAAAACTTTAGGAGTCATGCTTGGGAAGAGGATTTGGGTTCGCGCATACGCAAAGATGAAATTACTATAGAGCTGGTGGGGGCGGGTGGGGCACGGCGCTGAAGATATACAGTACCCGCACGACCTGGAAGTCTTGATGGTACTGTATAACCTGCGTGCAGTCATCTCAAAACTTTCAGATTTCCACATGGTACTGGAGTTGAATAGCAATGTTGTCAGGAGATTCTCATGTCGGTTTCTAAGCAAATCTAGGGGAAAAGGGAGCCATTGGTATGAATGCTATTTGAGGTGGAACTGCTCAACGTGCAGTACGTACAGTACCATCAATTACAGTACCTAGTAATGAGATTAATTACAGTAGAAGAAAATGGATTAATTCAGAAGGCAATAGCAAAAATATATAGCGATCAGTTGCCTTGTTTTACTTTCCCAACGGTGGAAAGTTATGACCACATAACTTACCAATCAAGTGCGAAACATATACTTCCTTCTTTACAGTACAAAAGTAACAGTTGATGAGAGGCTTCACTCTCATTTTCTATCAGTGAAGAAATCCTAGTTGCTGTAAGACTTTGGGGTGTAACATCGTCTGTTCGTTGACGAAATTGAATTTATTGCAATCCGGTCTTAGATGGTGTGAAACGGATTCGTAATCAGTTATTTTTTCTCACGTTTGGGTCCCACACAAAGGACGGCCCTCTATTGATAAATAGGCGTAATACTTGGAACATGGTAAAAATCAGGCTGAATTCTAAAAGACAAACTGGGGTATTTTTTCCTGACCTGTGGGGACTTTTTTCTGGAGATCTTTCTTCGAGTTACCTCTCTTGCATACGAACCCATAGCCTTTCCATCTGCTGAATAGCTCACAGCAGGCTCGGCATTCGAAGTCTTTTGATCTTGGATACCGATCTCTAGCTTAAAAGTTGAACAGCAAGATGTGTTGTGATATGTACTTGTCACAATCCTCTCTAGAGGACGGCTGGCGACGTCCGCGACACCTCCGGGTAGTCGGACGAAAATCCAAAGTGAAATTCCTTGTTTACTTTACTTTTTTACTTACTTACTCGTCACTGAACCGGTACCAAAGAGAAAAACGTCTGCCAAGCGGGTGTGGCACATAGCTTCCTCGTATCCATAACATGACTGTAAAGATCATTGAAAATTATTATTGACTAAAGAACTTCGTTCAATTAAGCGAAGTAAATATTGAATTAGGGTAAATTTATTGTTATGCAGGAGCATAACTTGAGAAAATAAAGGTAGGCATGTTCAACTATTGAACAAACTATAACGTATACCTAATAATCAAAATTGACATTGACCCTGAATGGATAGATGACTGAAGTTATCTCCCTGATCCTTCCCTGAAGTGATCCTCCAAGCTCGAGGCTAAAACTGTATTTTCTCGTTATTACTCACGAGGACCATCTTTACATCAGTCCGAACAATCCCTGAAAATTTCATCGAAATCAGTCATGAACTCCCGGAGTTATGCGTGTAACAAGGATTTCACGTTTGCGCATGCCCAGAGGCTACTATTGATCCGGCGGTCATGAAACCTATAAGGGACCATCTACACCCCAACCCGCTCAATCCCTGAAAATTTCATCAAAATCGGACTATAACTTCGTGTAGTTTTGCCCGTAATAAGGATTTCCTGATACAGACAGACAGACACAGACAGACACGGAACCAATTGTTCAGAAAGGTCTAAAACGCAAAATGCGAGTGGAATTTTTGATTTTGGAGACAAAGAAATTTTCACATTCCGAAAGTGAAAACGATGCTTCCGCTACCTTGGTAGACTCGGAAGCAAAAGTGAAATTGTGCGAACTGAATAGCTAGATGGTTACCTAACGTATCAATGTTTAACGTAATTAGTTGTTAAATAAGTAAAACGCTTGGAAAACCCTTATTTCATCGCCCTAACAGGACAATCAGAATGAACCAGCTAGTAATATAACAAAATCATAATTTCTATGTGAATTTTCGAAGCTTGAATCGCCAGAGATATTGACCCGCCTGGTAAACGAAAGCCCCTTGCTTCTTCCACAGTGTGACCCCTCTCCCTTCACAATTGCCCAATGGTGTTCCTTCCTGGACTCTCAACTTGTTGGCCCATCGAGCTCTTTTTTCCAAGTCGTAAATCATTCCTAAGGACGAATGTTCGAGACTGCCGTTACGGCGCCCCACTATGTTACACAAGCCATAAAACCGCCTGCCAAAGAGGGTGAGAGAGGCCCCTATTTGTTAAGTCCGTATAAACTGCTCTTATGGTCTTTTATGATTGAATGATTTGATTGCATTTATAGGAACTTTGGTGCTTTCAAGGCTGGCGTGATGTGGAATACCAATGAGCCACCATAGCGTATTCGAATTTTCAAAGAATATTGCAAGTTACATTCCATAACTTCAGGAAAGTTAATCTGTTACGACAAAAATTCAAACATTCTTCCCAACATAACAAAGTATTTTGAAGGTAAACACAAATTTGGGAATTTAAACTAAATGTCTTTCTTTCCCCGTGCAAATCAACTTTAATATGAAAACAACTAGGGATAACTTTAATTTTAGAGGCTTTTGCTCATTGTAGGCTTTATTGTAAGAATTACCAACATTGAAGCATGAATTAATCTCAGATTAATTTTTATTAATCTAATAATTGTTATGCTGGATGAGTACTAAATTATCCATCCAGTTATATATGGGTGGAAAAGACTAAGATGGGAAATTAAATGTTTTCCCCACTTCGCAATAACTCTGACACATTTCCTTCACAATAGCATTGCAAAAACACAATTGCGGAACACCTTGTGCATATTGGAGAAACGCGTTTTGTGGAACTTCAAAAATGTTGTTAGCCACGACTGACAAGTAGATTACTCAGGGCTGTGTACACTTCAAGAAACTGTAGTATTGTTGGATATAAAAACACTGCAAATTCTTTCACTGGGGTTTATTATTAAATTAGCTTGCGTTCATAATTTGAATTTCTACTAAGCTTTGGATTGTGCGTGTTTCACAGGTGATAGAGCGATTATTGAATTTCAGGAGGCACACAAATATGATCAACTGATCAATCCAAATAGGTATTTTGGTCGAGAACTGATTTACGTGCTCTATGCACATCTCCTGAAATTCAATAATCGCTCTATCACCTGTGAAATATGCACACTCCAAAGCTTAGTATAAACTCAAATCATGAACGCAAGCCAATTGAATAATAAACCGGAGTGAAAGAATTTGCAGCGTTTTTTTTTTTTAATTTTTTTTAATGGTTATCAGAATGCTTCAACCCGTGTATTGGCTACAAAGCCTTTTAGGATTTCACTCCAGTATCCACATTACTACATCACTACATTAATACGTCACTAGGTTATCGATATCAACACAAAAACCATAATAAACCAAAATAACGCGAATTTTCGCACCATAAATCGGGCCATAGATCGAGAATGGTTTGACCTACGGACCTGGAGAAGGGCTCATTCGATTCCTCGTGGAGTGTTCTTCAAAAAGAGTACAAATTTAGACCGCCTTGACTTTTTTGAGGCTTTTAGGGATTTTACAAAACTTTGACTACCCTTAAAGGGCACTTTTAACGGGCAACGGGGTTAAGTGAGAGAGCTGGCTCAAGAATTGGGGCGTTGTCGGACCAACATGGATTTTTCCCGAAAATTTCAGCTTTTTTGCTCCAGCCGTTTGGGAGAAATCGTGTGTACGGCGTACGGCGGACGGACGAAAAAATTTGTATTGCAGATTCGGATTCTACACCCTTTGAAACGTAAACCATGAAATTTTCAGGGGGGGGGGGGGGGTTAGCCTTTTTTTTTTTTTTTTTTTTTTCAAGAGCGATTACAATAGTTTATCATTGAATAATAAACCCAAACAGAGTTTTGCAAACACTTAAAAAGATGACGAACGTTTCCGGAGCTGTAGTTGCTTTTAGATTTTGTTTCAGTTTGGTTTTTGTTTCTTTAGTGTTGTTCTTCATTATTTGTGGAGCAAATAATGCCACCAAACGATTGAAAAGTGGTGTTGACATTTTAAGAAATCCTTAAATTTGACATGATTACTAGTGTGCAATAGAGCAACAACAAGAGCACCGTTACGTATTCTCTAACTTCAAACAGTGCTTTCGATTTTCTTTCTTTTTAGCCTCAAGACAAAACAACATGAAGGAGGGCATGTAGTCCAAGGACGTGTAGTCCTTGGAATCCGTCCCGATGCTAAAGAAATACCGGTTCTTCTGTGCGCTTGCAACAAATTAAATGATTTCTAGAAACCAATTGCAGTTTCCTGATTTATGTTTATGCAGGATCGACCGAACCTGACGTGAAAGTTGAAAGGTATTGAATATGGTGCCTCAACTTTTATGGTGATCTGATTACAGGGAAGATATTCTCACCTCGTTAACTCGGTGTTTTCTTTCTGACGGAATATAAAACAAGATCTATCCAGAAAGGTACGATTTTATAGCAACTGTCAACTTGAAATTGACAACAGTTATTCTTGTTAATATAAGAATAACCATATCATCATACACAATACACCTCAAAGGGTTCTGGATATAGGATGAGATGCAAGTTTTTCCATCCGTTTCACTCATTAATTGGTTTTACAAAAGTTCGCCTGTAAAATGGTTGATATCAAAATGCTATCACACAAACTTAGCAATCAGTCATTCAAATGATTTGGAGGCAATAGTGAAAAAAACCGATCTCAGTTACTTTCCAACGATATGCGGGATCGAATAAAAATATTAAGGGACTGAAACTGTACATCAACCTTACGAACTGTGGTTCCTTCAGTTACCAAATCAAATTAAAGACATGCCACAACATTCAATTAGGTACTTGATATTTTGCAAATCCTACTAAAATTTGACCGAAACCATAATGAAATTGAGAGCACTTGAAATACGTGATAAATCCGATTTAGTATTTTCGTCGGTTGGAACTTAGAAGGTATATTCGTATGGGAATATCTAAGGATTGATTGGTCTGGTTGATTGTAAATAGGTTGTTGATTCTCCTGCTTAATGTACATATTCAAATTTTATAGTATTTGTTTCTTTCTGGCTGTTTCAGGTAGTAATGGTTTGGCATGTACGCGGCAGCCGGTGGAGCGAGCCTCGCGAGCAGGCAAGCTCGGAGGAATATAAAGAAGCAGCAGCACCCTGGAGATGTCCACCAGCAGTTCAAAAGGAGGTTCGAGCTCCTCCAAGCTCAGCACGCCCCAGCCACCTCGGAAATCCATAGGCTTCATCAGCATTCCAGTTACCTAGAGCTTCAGCATGCGAGGATCCCAGCCCTATCGACTGCTGACATCACCGAGGTCTGTGCCAATCCCAAGATAGGGTTCCCGATGATTAATCAGATTTTTTTTCAAATTACAGAGACTGTTAGTATTCGGCAGCTATTCCACGTCCAAATCCAGAATCAGCAGTTATAGTGAAAGTCTTCATACGATTCCTATTCTTCTCGTAACTAAGCAGTTTGTCAGTTCAACAGTGTCGCAGAATAGTCTTTTACAGGGCCAAATTTTGTGTTCAGGTTCTTCTCATACCTTCATGGTTGTATTTCTCATATCTAAATCAAATTAAATGAAGCCTGGCAGAACAGTTGCCGATCAGGCAGTATCATTGGATCCAATCGTCGACAAGCTTATACATTTTATTTGCATATTCCAATATGTGATTGGATAAAACGATCTATACAGTAGGAAATTATTTATTCGGGTGTATAAGATGTAGTATTATAGGCCCCATTGCATCATCTTAGTTGGAGTGCTACAATCATGCTCTTAAACAAGCAGCTCATTCAGCTCTTTTCCAAAAATGAAAGGAACTGGTGTGTTTATATTATACAATAACGGTAGAGTGAATTGATTCGTGACGAGTTACACAACAACCACACTCTTCGATGGTGAACCGAAAAAACAAGTTTTCATTGATTCAAATCATTACGCGTAGTATAGGGATCCATAATTGTAAGACAATCAATTTGCATTAGACAACCTCAGTCGTGAGAAAAAACAACAACATAGCTTGATTCCTGTATAGTATAATCAAAATTTAGCAAAACAAGGTTGATTTGTATAGTACCTAGTTTGACTTTTCCGAATTTTCAGGACATAAATTACGTACTGAGCTTTTCCATGACTCCACGCGTACGATGATTCTGTTTACTGTAATCTTTATCAGGGGCAACTGGCAGGAGCACGTAGCCGAGCACCGAGAACTCCGAAACACTCAGAAAGCTGTTATCATAATCAGCTACATCGTTGATCATAATCAGTTACGATAGTAAAATTCACCTTATGTAAATGTATCTTTAATTTTTCTCCCTCATCCCCACTCAGTTGCTTCGTTGGTTCTAGTTCTCCATTCTGTAAATCTTTCTTTTTGTTCGGAATTCGGAAATTAAATATTCGCTTTAAAAAAAAAATCAGACATTTTTATTGTTGTTTAGGATTATTTCATTTTTTTCAATTTCACAGAAGTGTACCGCATTGTGGGTAACGTATTGGCAAACCCTTAATTAAATATTTGTCCCTCCTTAGTTTATCATCAGTTTTTAACGAATTTTCAAATAAAATGTCGGTATTGAATTCGCTTTTCTTGTATGATGTTTGGCCTAAGCACCTTCCGCTTCCTGTAACTTCGAATTGGATTTTCTTTCCTATTCAAAGAGAACTATGGGGTAACGATGATTTGAACAACAACAAAAAGGGTTTGAACTAGAAAAAAACGTTTCATTGATATAAATCATGAGGGAGATTGAGGGATGCTGGTGTGTAAATAGTAAATCTCAATACTGTATATAGCATACAGTTTTATCGCTGCAATAATTGCACCCCGAACAACTATTACAGCATTTCTTACAGGGGCAGAAAGAAAATACATTTACATAAGGTAAGTTTAACAACCGGAACTGATTAGGATAAGCGATTCAGATAACAGGAGTGTTCGCGAGTTCTCGGTGCTCGACTCACGTACGTCAGATGCTCTTTTCTTCATCGGTCAGATTCAAGAAGGTTGTTTTGCCATTAGATTACAGAGCGAATATTGTAGATAGTTGCCAATAGTGACATTTTTGTAAATATAAAATGAAGAAGTTAGAGCATTTAGTGGATCTCAGTTAACGAGCAGTTGTGCAGCTAATGTAATTCCCCATTGTGAACAGTTCGTTAGCTCTCCTCTCTGCTTTCTTGTTCCTCGGATAACATTCTTGTGATCGTAGCTAGTCCGTATGAATGTAGCAGGCTCGTATATCTTTTTGAGTTTGATTCTACCTAAAGGGATCGCAGTCATTATCTTCACTTCCGGGTGATGAATAATTTTTCTCCAAAACCAAAATGTCCACTGTCATTTTGCGATTTGAACAATTTTGAACAACTATTGTTTTGTGTCTGTTGGTCTGTTGCGTGTCGGCAAATACTTATAAGCTTTATCCCTACAGTTTTCTCCGATTTCGATGGAAATTTTAGTTTAGCTTGGCCTTCACTGTGATTGTAATGGAGCATAATGACCATAACAATCAGCGTGAACCGACCATTTGGATTTTTGAAACCAATGAACGGCCAAATAGATTTCAAGTCCAGCCTTTAAGCCGTTTCTCGTAATTTTGGTTTTTAGTGGATATATGATACCTTGAACCGGCTTCAGCTTAAACCGCACTAAATTCTACTTGGAATTTCCTTTCAATTCCACTGGACAAACGTATGGTTCAGGCTAATTATAACCCAATGACATTAGACAACTTTAGTCGTAAAGGATAAAACTACAAAATACGATGAATTTTGTAAAAGAGTAAACAATACCAGGATGGCTGGTTGTTAATATTCTGTTTTATTTTTCTAGCTATCTAATACTCATCAACCAAGAAATGGATTGAGTAGTTGTATTAATGTCAAGCAACATATTGATCCTCGTATTGGATTAGTAAATTGTCTTCTGTATTTGGTTTTGTAGGTTCCCCAAAACTGGGATCAAAAAGACATTCATTAAGTACTTAATGTAAGTTGTTTGCTATCTGACTACGTTTCAATTACATGAAAAGATGTCCAAGTATAAATTCCGAGAGTTAAGTCTGCGCGGATGCTTGAGTTGGCAAAAGTTGAGCTGATATCCGTTGTCTGGATATTATCAACGAAGAGACGATGTAACTCTGCAAAGTCTTGCAGCAACAGGGATTTATGTACTTATAGAAAAGAAGTGTGAAGCCTCTCACCAACTCGGATCTTTGATCTGTAAAGAAAGAAGTATATGCCTCGCAGCGGATTGGATTTTTATTTGTGATTCAACTTTTTCAACTGTTGGGAAAGTAAAAAAACGGTATGGGATCGCTATATATTTTTTCTTTTGCCATCGGAATTGCTCCATGTTTTAAGTTCTGCAATTATTCTCATTACTGCTTACTGTAATTATTGTAAAGTACTGTAAGCAGCGGGGACTTTTATTCATACTAATGGGTCCATTGTTTCCTGGATTAGATCAAAAACTAACTTGAAAATGTCCTAACAACATTTCTGTTCATCTGCAGTATGTAGAAATCTGAAAGTTTCAAGGTGACTGTACGTAGGTTATGTGTCATACCACGAGCTCGTGTTCAAACAAAAAATGTATAATCGTCAAAAATCCAGAAATAACAGAATTAGTCAAAACATTAAAAATTGGTTGATGCTCTAAACAGGATGGTAGTTTTTTGGCAGCTATTTGCACAAATGCGATTAGGGTTATGTCCCCTCTTTCGCGTTTGACGATCCAATTGTGAAGCCAAGCATTTCGCTTTCGCCTTTCCAAAGCCGAGGAAGTCGAAATTTCTCTGTAACCGGCCATTTGTGTTGCTGATTTTGAAAAAGCCGTTCAGAACGCGTTGAAGAAAGTGTGGCAACTAATGGAAGCACGTGGTTGCCAGTTTCACTCCATACAAATAGCTGCCAAAAAAATTGTTTAGTGCATTAACCAATTATTTCTGGATTTTTGACGATTTGATTATTTTTTATAAGAACACGACCGTTTTCACGCCTGCCCTTCAACTGATCACGGGGACGCTCGTACATGGTGGCTTCCCGGGGATGGGGACGCTCATGCCTATTACTTTCACCCTGGGGACGCTCGTTCATGCGCCCGTAGGTTATACAGTACCATCAAGACTTCCCGGTTGTGCGGGTACTGTATATCTTCAGCGCCGTGTACGCAACCCTTCCCCACCAGTTCGATAGTAAAGGTGGACGTTCGAACTATCAATTTCATATCCGCGTATGCGCGAACCCAAATCCTTTTAGCAAGACTGACTTGTACAGCTTTACTCAAATTTCAACGAATTTCCAAGGATTGAATAGTTCACGCTGTGTACGTACAGTTGTTTGCTGTGTAACTACATTTTAATTACATGAAAATATGTCTAAGTAACAGACACACAGTTTGTCTTGTCTGAGTAGATGTCTAAATTCCGAGAGTTGAATCTACGCGGATGCTTGAGTTGACAATGTTGAGCTGATATCCGTTGTCTCACAGTTCGGTGGCAACAACTGGATATCAAGTTTTGCATGCCAAGAGCTCTTACGAGCTTGTTCGTTCATAGCGTTTGTAAAAAGAGGTTGGTATCACCGTGAATCGTCAGTTTTGACTCCATATTAGGCATAATGTCTTAAATCACGGATTTAATCTGCAGTTCTTGAGACTTTCAAGCTTTTCTTCAGTGGAAACCACGACGATAGCGGTTTAATCTGATCAGCGATCACGCGATTCGCATAGCTGAGAATTCCGTCGTTTCAAGGTGAATGTTCCCCGTGAATACTTTCATATTTTTGTTGTTCACAAATGGTAGTTGCTTTTAGCTTCTGATTTTCGCAAATACTCAGTAAAGACTCAGTTCCAGGTATCACAAGCAAATAGTCGCAACGATGAAGAAATAACTGTAACCACTCAGGAAGGGAATTCGGAATACTGTTTTGTCTTTCTCCTCATACAGCCATCACCAGATTAAACTTTGTGCAATTTTGTGCAGAAGGAGACAGCATTCTTGTAGAGTAAGTAGTTTTTAGTTTTCTGCCATTTTTTCCTGGTAGGTTCTCTGTCTGTTTGGTATTGGGTTCGGCCTCTACACGTCAGATGTCAGCAAATCCTTCAACATTGGACCTTCTATCAGTGGTTTCATTAGTCGCAAAAGTTAGTTGATTTTCATCTAATGTGATCTGCGGTGTTCACCATCTTGTGTAGTTATGTTTCTATTTTGGCATCGTTTTGTTATGTTATTGGACAACGTCATTCATTGGCAATGGGGAAAACCTCTGTTTCCATTGACTTTACCAACTTCCTCTTTCCTGGGTCTTAGTACCAAATCGTCCAAGTTGATTCGTTTCAATATGACTAACGATCCACGTTAACTACAAACAAATTAATACACTGACGTAAGTAGTCTTTACCATGATCGAAAAGACAAATACGATAAAAATCAGTTTTCAGATTACAATCAATCATAGTCAAGTTACGAATTTTCATATTTTATTGACCTACATCATCCCCGAATTCCTCGATCCTATTCATTCATGGATTACCATCTATTTTACTTTATTTATTATTTCTCATTCATTTCTTTGAGTTTCTTAAGAATTGATAAAGCAAAATAAACTAAATTCATTAATTAAAAAATAAAAACTGATCTTAGAGTGTACAAACCTAATCTAAAATTCCATCACAATCATTAACGGAATTGAATGATATGATGAAATCATGCAAATAAATAGAGACCCTGTATATCTGTAACTCTATTTAATTGATTTCCAAAAATCAAATTCAATAAACACTATTTCATTGTTGTTCTATCAGCACCCAGTATCATCTGATACAGTCGAGACTGGAGACATTTTTCTTTCAATAGTTTTGAAATTATAATTTCTCCAATAGACTGGAATTCATTGCAAGATATAAATCAACTTCATTACACCGTTTTCAAAATTTAGCAGGACCGGTCCTAAATTTTGAATTTGAGTAATCAATTTCGGTAATAAATTTCCACGACTTAGTAAAGGCTTTCATTAAATGGACGCTTAGTACTTGGTTCGTTGATTCCAGTCTGGTTTTGTCAATTTTTTTTTTTTTTTTTTTTCATTTTCAATAAAAATTCCATATATTTCATCTTCTGCATTGTCATTGTCTTCTGTAAAAATCGAATAATTCATACACGTAGCCTTCGAAGGTACGCAGGCCATTACCCGTCCAAATAATATCTTTTTGCAGGTTGCACCGCTCTCTAGGCAACGTATGGACCAAAACTCTCTACACATAGAAACATTGTAAATAATATAAAATATACATATATTAGATATAAATATATATATTTAGATGTTCAGTGCATATAGATACGGCCTATAATAACGCTTGTTGTCCACATATCACTGCGTAAACAGCATACTGATTAACATACTAGAGCATAAATATTAAACAATAACAGATGAAACTGATTTAGCGAAAAAAGAAGTATTTTTTATAACTTATTTTGGAAAGAAATGCAACTTTTTTTCTGGGAAAAGAAGGAACGTAGTTTAAAAGAAAAAAATCGAAAAGGGACTTGTATATTTGGACAATACGCACGCTTAATGTCAATTATATATGAAACAGCTTGAACGCTTCCAACTGTGGTCCAGAAGTAGGTAGTTTTTGAAGACTAAAAAAAAAGTAGTTTTTAAAAGGAAAACTAAAAAATATTAAAAGCACAAAGTAAAACAAGTAGGGAAAATAAATTGTTTACGGCTGTTTGGTCCAAATAGGAGGAACAAGTTTAGGGACGATGGCCCTAGGCAAGGGAGTGGTCTAGGTGTTTCGGAGTTATCGGCTCTAGGAGGAGGTTTAGTCGAGGGAGGGGGGCCTAGGGCGTCTAGGAGGCCACGCCTAGGGGAAGAGGTGTTGGATGATTCGACGATGGAGAGAGAGAGTGAGGTAGCATGCAGGCGGCGTTCTACATTCGGGAGAAAAAGAGGCAGAGACGAGCCAATCTCAAAAAAGGCCGGTTTGAGCTACCCAGCCACGTTGCGACCCGGGAGATCGGACCGTTCCCGGTCTACCCTCCACAATCATGGGTAAGTACGTAGTGGTAAATAACACAGGTTAACGACAAAAAAAAGGTCATGTCAATTTCAGAATTTTGCGTTTTGATTTCAAGGCATTTCAAAGGTAATAACCGCCGAAGTTCCAACACTAAGTTCTGGAGTGGTTATCAGGAGCTTGGGGTTGCAGGATATCGAAATGGACCTCTCCACTAAAACTCGTGCGTGGCTCACACAAAATCGTCCTTGAAAAATTACAAAAAATGGTTAAAAAAAGGCCATCAGTTGCGGTCACGTTGTAAAAATTTCTAAGATTCACAAATGATACATTGTTCAATAAGCCCAGGCGCCATCCCAGCGATACATTATTCCATGATTTGAATTTGTTAACTGTCCACCTATTGTACACATACTTGCATACATACTCAAACTAATTCGTAAACACAAAAATGTACATTTTGCTGATGTGGAACAGCGGCAATCAAAATCATTCAGACTTGAGTTGCATAAAAGTAGCAGCTATAAAAATATCTTATCGCTAAGTACATCAACCCATGAAATTGGAAAGTCATGGATGATTCTGTATTTCACAAGAAAATTTCTGAATGTGGTTTGGGCATTTTAGGAATTTGTTTTGAAAGATTCTGAAATTGGTTAGGGAAATTCCGATTTGGCCTTGGAAAAGCTATACATGTTTTCCTGGGTGCGGAATCCGAGTTTGACCTTCATTTTTTCGAGCCACATCCAAGTTTCGAAATATTGGCGATTTTTCGTTTTGCGACCTTTTTTAGTTTATAAAATCACAAATAATCCAATGCATGCCTTAAAAAAACAACAAAAAACACTATTCCACTGATTCCGACAAGGGGTCAAAACAAAATATATGGGGGTCAAAAACAAAAAAAATATGTAGTTAATTTGTCCAAAAAGCTCTTAAAAAACAGTTTTTTTTTTCAAGACCAAAGTGATCTTTGTCGGTATTTTTTACCCTTCAATATAAAATCTATGGTCCTTGGCAACTTGATTTCCCTCAAAATCTTGTAGCTAGAGTGTTTCTGCGTTGAATGGTACCAACTGTGGTTCTGTACCTTCCATAATGAGGGAGCTGTTTTTTTCCAAAGTCTACCCGTTTTGACCATATTGTAGATCATGAACGACTGAAGTTAGCCATGCAACTTCATCGCAACAAAACATTTTGTCGATGAATACATTGGAACTGAAGGCAAGAATTCGTTACGAAGCAATCGTGGATTTATTTGAGAACAATTAGGAACAATTTGAGAACCAGCGGTGTCGACGAACTAAAAAACAATGTGACCATTTAAAATTCAAAACGGATTTTGTCAAAGCCTTTCGGCAATGAGTGAAGGCTGGTTTGTTGCTTTGAAAGCACTATGCCATCTTGTGTGCCATAATATTGGAAGCCTTGGTTGTTTTTATGATCTTAATTTCTTGGCCGTTTTTGCTCGCTGAAATGACCCACGTTGCGAGGGAATCTGTCCCAACTGACTGCAGTGATAGTGAATTTTTATGTTCCTCAAATCGGAACGCTCATAAAGGACAGTAGATTTGAAGACCACGGAGGAAGATGAAGTTGCAATGTTGACTCCGGGGGTTCATGTTCTACGGTAAGGTCAGAATAGATAAAAACTATTAAAAATCATATCTTCCTCATTATGGAGGTACAGATCGCTGATGATCTCACTCAACGCACAAACAATCTACTCACAAGACTTTGAGTAATCAAATAGTTAACAATCGTTGTTCTTACCATCTGGTGGAAAAATGACAAAAAAACGTTATTTTGGTTTTGAAGGCATTACGTTTTTCATTCGTTTCATTGTTTATATCACATATCTCTCTGGCTCTAGATCCCAAGCACATATTCATCATATATGGAATCATCAATATATTTCGTGAGGAAAGATTTTTTAGTGGATTTTTGAGGCATCTGCAGGATTATCCATGATTTTCTTAGCTGAAAAAACCCAAAAAAGCGCCAATTTTACGGAAATTTGAGTGACCGGAAAAACGGAGGTCAGATTCGGATGCAGCATCCCAACAATCATCAAGACCGATGTTTTTTCCGAGATGCCTGAAGTCGACCTTTTAATCTAAAAATGTGTGATAAATTACAAGACGTATTTGTTTGATAAAGCATATTATACTTCTGTAGGTTGCTTGTTATGTTATTGTGATGTGTAACTTGAATTTTTCAGATTCCCATAAAACTTGAATGTTTCCAATGGAACATATTGCCACGAAACTAGTAGTCTCATCGTTCAGTCGTTATCTTAAGACCCTTTACAAATTCTGGCAACATGAACTGAAATTATTTAGGACTGCTGGGAACATCCGCACCATGTTATTGACAAACAAACGTAAGATGTACATTAATGAATAATATGAGGGAATCGCTGCGACACAAGTACTTCCTGCTTTTCGAAGATATGTAATTAGCATAAGGGAGCTCATCCCATACAAACCTAACGAACGGTCTAAATTTTTAATTATTCTTACTGTCAATGGTCAAAACTTCACATTTGTTATTTCTTCATAGCGGTGCTCTAGTGGATAGCTTAGTCTCATCCACCTGTTCCTAAACAGGATCTCGCCGGTCTTCAGTAATGGTCAACCTGAGAAGATCCTAGTTTCGATTCTTAACAACCCGCTTTGTTGCCAATGTATCCAACCAACGCCTCCTCATTCCATCCAAATTATCTTTCTTGGAGATTGACTGTTGGAATCGGGGTCTGCTCTGTTGTTCAATAGTGTGCAGGAACTCTAACGAGGCTCGAATACCTAATCATCACTGAATATGGCAGAGCAACAACTTCCAGCGACTCTATAGAAGTTGGTCAGGTTTTAAACTATTTCGCTATTATCACTTACGTGTGTGCACACGTCTTCCCAATCCTACATTGTTTTTACTGAGTGAATGTTCTGCAGTACTGGAAGTAATGACAATCAGTTATTTGATAGATTTATGCAGTACCTTTAAGGAGCGGCGCTTCATCTGGATGACAGGTGTGCTTCAAAAAATGAAGTTGACAGATTGGATGGATCCATACCTTAGGAGGACGAACGCTGCACCCTCAAGTTCAAAGAATAGTTCGCTCCTCTCCATACATCAGTGACCCCCTTCATTGACAAGTTCCGTTCCATTTAACACCCAAGGATTAAATTTTGTACCACCTCTGGCATCTTCCTAACAAGGTCATATGCCGCCGGTCATTTATTTCACAATCCGCAGTACAGTATGCCTACCTATCTTGTCTTTTCCATGTACGAATATAGAGCGAAACCATCTCACTGCCCAAGCAAGTTTGATGGACTCAAAAAATAATCCCACAGCCGTCAAACTCTCCCTTGGAAGGAGCTTCAAGTTATGGTACTGCAGGAATAGAGACGTCTTCTAACTTATAGACAACGAACGTTTTTATATTTTGATTTTTGGATAGTTGAATCTTTGATTATAATCCTACAGAATTAATTGATCAGGATGCCGAAGTTACTGTCTAATCGATGTTGGAATTTTAAATCGAAATCGGTATACCTTGGTCCAGTAGTTTCGGAAAAAACTTCAAACGGCGCACCGAACGGAGGGATGTTTTGGAATCGACGTTTTTTGAAAAGTAAACCAACATCTTTTGAGTGGGAGTTAGATTTTGTTTTTCATGGTCAACTACAAAGGTTCATTATTAAAAATAATAAACGAGAAACTATTATGAATAGGATCAGATTCCTTACCGAATTCACAAGAAACACGACTGACGGAGACCTATGACGTTTCAGAGCACAGTGGATATTGTAGAAGCATTCTGGATATTTTCACTGTACAAAAGCGTGAGCTAGGAAAGTTCCTCTAACTACCATAATAATTTTACGGTAGAACTCATGCTCATTATCCAACAAATTCAACAATTAACTGGTGCTCTAATGAATGGAAAATATATATCTCGGATATGGTGAAAGTTGAAGATAGCTATAAGGGCGGACACTAGTGTATAAATCAATCAGTCAATATTAATCAATCAATGAAAAAACGCTGCAAATTCTTTCACTGGGGTTTATTATTCAATTGGCTTGCGTTCATGATTTGAATTTCTACTAAGCTTTGGAGTGTGCGTGTTTCACAGGTGATAGAGCGATTATTGAATTTCAGGAAGCACACAAATATGATCAACTGATCAATCCAAATAGGTATTTTGGTTGAGAACAGATTTACGTGCTCCGTGCATATCTCCTGAAATTCAATAATCGCTCTATCCTGTGAAACACGCACACTCCAAAGCTTAGTAGAAATTCAAATCATGAACGCAAGCCAATTGAATAATAAACCCCAGTGAAAGAATACTTATTTACCCCAGTAATAATATTGAATAATATTTACCTATATATTATCAGCGTTTCATGAATATCAGAATGCTTCAACCCGTGTATCGGCTATAAACTACAAGTGTCCACATTGGCTATCACTCCAGTATCCACATTCACACAACTCGACGCCATCGGCATCACTAGGTTACAAACAAACAATAATAACACAAAAAACGCAAATGTTGGCACCATAAATCGGGCCATACATCGGGAATGGTTTGACCTAGCGACCTGGGGAGGGGCTCATTCGATTTCTCATGGTATGTTCTTCAAATAGGTATAAATTTAGGCCGCTTCGACTTGTTTTGAGGTTTTTAGGGATTTTACAAAACTTTGACAGCCCTTAAAGGGCATTTTAAATTGAGTGAGAGAGCTGGCTCAAGAATCGGGGCGTCGTCGGACTAAGATGGATTTTTCCTAGAAATTTCAGATTTTTTGCTCCAGCCGTTTGGGAGAAATCGTGCGTACGGCGTAGGCGTACGGCGGACGGACGGAAAATTTTTTATTGCAGATTCGGATTCTACACCCTTTGAAACGTAAACCATGAAATTTTCAGGGGGGGTTAGAATTTTTTTTCCAGAGCGATTACAATGGTTTATTATTGAATAATAAACCAAAACGCCTCATGCTCAAATATAAAAACATTCTTCTCTTGATCGAGAGGGAGCTAGTTATAGATGAGGCTTCGATTGGCTGATTATTATGCACAACTGTACAATCAATCTCTATGATTGGCGCAGGGCTGCTAGGTAGAGCTGTACAGAAAGGATGTACAGAATTTAAGAGGTAACATAGATCAAGTCAAATAATTTACATTTAATACATTTTGTGGTAATAATAAATGAGAATACAGCCCACTAAACTTGGTCGCCTTATCTTTATTTTAGAAACCATCCTTGAGAATCGGATTGTACATATTGTTGCTGTGGGTCACAACCCTGTTCTCCAGCAT
Source organism: Creontiades dilutus (assembly GCA_031894815.1). NCBI lineage: Eukaryota > Metazoa > Arthropoda > Insecta > Hemiptera > Miridae > Creontiades > Creontiades dilutus. Next base: position 82,437 of record JAVIWC010000762.1, on the reverse strand, counting down.
GTATTCCTCTGATTGGAATAGATGGGTGTTCAGATTGGCCATTGCATAACTCTTCTTTGACCCTTCGTGTTGTAGAGGATGGAAAACAAAATAAAAAAAGACCCTCGTCTAAAGCCCGGGAGAACTCACAGTAGCCTTCCCTCGCGAGTGTTTCCAAGTCCATAAATCACCCCGTGCATTATGTATATTCCTCTTTTCCTAACCCTCGACAGTTAAATATTCATTCGAACACATGAAAGATGGTTGAAAATGGACTCCTATGAAGGGATCGCCGGCCCGGTCAGGGCCAAGTGCGCTTTTTCGAACGGTTTCGTGACGGCGGCTCGCGGGGGCTGGCGGAGGAGGCTAATTTAGAATCAAGGTTGAGGCGAATCGGGCAAAGGTGATTTCAATGAAGCCCTAGAAGTCCCGTCAATGAACGCCTCGGAAGGGGGCAACGGAAGGAACGCGAATTTTTAATTTGCTTCTCACTTTAGACTAATTAAAAGGGGAAGCACCAAATATCAAAGAAAAAGAGCGTACTGAAAGTACCAACACTTCATGGGTGGGATGGTGGAGGACACCAAGTAAAAATTGTCGATTTTGATATTTTAATTTTTTTAGTAATAACTGCATACTACCATAAAAAAAAAAACTCGCTTCAAAATTCAAGATGAGACCATTTGCCTCAAAGCCGGCTTCCCTAATTTTTCCTTTTTGGAGTAGAATTTAATTGAAAACAGTGCTCAAGTTTAAGATTTTGAAGAAAAATTAAATTTTTCAAATTTTGTTTTGCCTCATGTTTTTGCCACATTTGACTAATCCTTTTTCCTGCTACAACGTTGAGGGACAAAACTTGTTAAACTCTAAATTTAGTTTAACAACATGGGTATGCTATTTTATTATTATATCTTCAACAGTTCAAAAGCTTCAGCAGTTTGATGGATAAATGCGGATCAAAACCTTAGCTCTCTATTTTTCTGTGATTTCACCACAACTACTCCATATGTACATAGTACTTATTTGTACCCTAGGTAAGACAGAATTGATATTAAATAAATTTTATTCTTCACCAGTGTTGAGAAATCTGACCGTTTTAGGGTGATAGCATGTAGGTTATACAGTACCATCAAGACTTCCAGGTCGTGCGGGTACTGTATATCTTCTGCGCCGTATAGACAACTACCAGTTCTAGAATGAAGGAAGACGTTTGGTGAATTGAGGCGTTGAAATGGGAAAGGTGTCAAGTCAAGGAACTGAAATTTTACAGGAGAAGCGAAAATCTATTTTTTCACTCTTCAACTCGCAATATAATGAACAAAATCGCCTAAAAAGGCTATGTAACTGGAAACTGGAATTTAAAAAAAAAAATCTTGAAATGGTCGCAATACAATGTACAAACAGTGGCTTCATTCCGAATTTCCTCATAGAAAATATGGTACTTCACATACATGTAATCAAGCAATTCCAGCAAGTCCTTTTTTTGGTTTGGTAATGGGTGGCCGATTCTGAAGCTCTCGGAAAGGGTCCCATTCCAATAACGTTATTAATTAATAAGCCCTCTTTGAATATGTTCCGTTCCTTCCACCGCTCCAATTCGATGAGAGTGAGGCGAGTCATGATGATTGGAAATTCGCCTCCTTATAATATGAAGATATTATCTGTATCCAGGATAATGTGCTGATTGTCAACCCTGTCGTCTTCAGATATTTGCCCCTGGATTTCTTTCTGGAGTCTTTGAAATTAGCAGGGAGTATTTTGGCGGTTTGGAATGGTTGAGCACACTTTGCTTCAAACATGTCTGCTACTTCATCTGACCCCATAATTGTACACACTTTCTTCTCGATAATGTCCTTCGTCAACGCTTCAATTACGTATTTCGAATTCATTTTTAATATAAATACTTATAATCAACAAAGAAAAATATTCAATAGCCAATGTATGATTTTTAAGCCAAATTTCTTTGTACAACCTACAAAAGTGACTCTGCTCACTGAAGGACGGTTTGAACGGTACAAGAGGCGAAAACATCCGTTCCGTGGCTGATTGACCGGTATAAACGGATATCTCTGCAATGTCCACGGAACAAGGAAAATTTCGCCGAAAAACCGACAAGAGTATCTCCTGACAACACTGGTGTTCATCACCAGCAGGGGCGGCTACCGATAGGACAGCTGCGTGTACACCCCCATACCAATAACCCCGAATGGTGAAAAAAATCCCTCCGTTGAAGCTAGCGAAACGAGACTGGCCTTTCCTTATTTGAACCAATGCGGGAAATCGACCTTCCCAGGGCTTTTCGGATGCAGTTCGAAGGGGCACAATCAGATGAACGTGAACACCTGTTCCGAAGTCACACAATACAGTAGGATACGAGATGGAATTGCAGGGAATTTCCAGTTCTAACTGTGGCGGGCGTATACCATTGAACAAACCAGAGAGCTCGACAAAGTCAAACAATGCGTCATTTCGTTATCAGTCCGTTCTATCCTCTCAGTCCATCACTGTTTTCAGTTTTCGGATATGTTCGAAGTTATTTATTAGAGGCCTGTTTACAACAAACGAGCGTTATTCGTGAACACTGTTTTCAAACAGTAATCAGTAAGATTTTCGGAGCTGTGAACTGTCACCCGCGTCAAACAGTTTGCAAACCTTGTTCCAAGCGAGTTTCGCAACTTGTTGGTAAACCTAGTGGATCAAAAAGGGATTCATGTTCATCGTGTATCCAGTGTAAACGGCACATCGGATAGAGAATGGATGGCCAGTGATATCTAATGCGTTATTCAAGAGGTTTTCGAGGTAGATACGTGATGGGGTCAGTGTTATTTTGTTTATTACGTCTTCGTTTCAATGTTAAATGAAGTGGGACAACGAGACATGGTCAAGTTGTTTGGCTACGTAAATCATCCTGACTCCTCATGATCCCTGGTCGTCTATGTGTCCTCCAGTGAATCAGAGAAGGACCACCAGTACTTGTCACCAGTATGAAGAAATCTGTAAATATGATCGTACGTAGGTTATACAGTACCATCAAGACATCCAGGTTGTTCGATAATAAACCTCTGATAATAAAATGAATCTGAAACCTATCCCTGGCATATCGGTGAGAGAACGAATGGCCAGTGGTACCTAATGTGTTATTCAGGATTTAGGATCAATGTTATTTTGTGTTAATTGCGTCTTCGTTTACATTCAGTTTTAAATGAAGTGGGATAACGAGACGTAGCAAGTTATTTGGCTAAGGAAAGCATCCCTTCTGTTCCCAATCGCGATAGCCTCTGGCCGTTGCTTGTCCCCCAGTGAATCAGGGGAGGACCATCACTGATCACAGCCACAATATGCCCAAAAAAACCACTGATCACCAGTATGTGGAAACCAGTGGGTTTCAGTGGGATTATAGGTTGGTTATACGGTACCATCAAGACTTCCTGGTTGTGGGGATACTCCTGAGCGCCGTGTAGACAATCGTTACTGGTTCTGAGGTAAGGAAAGACGTTTGCTATTGACGTATTTCGATTAGTATTTTTATTATAAACGCCAGTAGTCAACCAAGAAACATCTCCAGCCAATATATGCTTTGTGCGCCAAATTTCGTTGGGCAACTTACGTATTAAACTAGACTTGCTATGTATCATTAGCTAGATTTATGCCTGTACATTAATTCAGGTTACTATCTGACGTTTTGAGGGACAGTTCGTTGGCGAACTGGTCGGTATAACAGGCGGTCATTGCAATGCGATCACAACCAGGAAAACTGCACCGAAAAACACACAAGAGTGAGACGTCCCCTGACATAATCGGACATCTGGAAATGGTAATACCACGTATTCATTTAAATGTTGCATGATCTTGCGATAATCTATTTCACCGCTTCACATATTTTATTCAGGGTGAAACTCTCAATATAATTACGAACTTCCGTGGCTCACGAAGGTGGAGTGATCGAACCTGCAAACTTTTCCGTTAAAAAAATTGCGAGTTCGCCTCTACTGTGTTTGCCTCGAGCCGGAGTACCCCTGATATCCCCGTTTTAATTCAAGCCGGTAAAGGTCACGTTATGACATTTATCTTGATGACAAGAGGAAGCGATTGTTTTTTCTCCATATTGAAACAGAGTAGGCTGAGGTACCGAGGGTGGATATTTTAAATAACACAGTCAGTTGTCAATCTCAAGCTGTGTAAATTGGACAATGATTTACAGTGTGAATTAAGGAGCTTATTTCCAATCAGAAATTAAATCGATACTTAGAATCTGAGAAATAACTCACCTGAACAACCAACAAAAACCAACCTGAAAATCACTGGGGTTTATTATTCAATTGGCTTGCGTTTATGATTTGAATTTCTACTGAGCTTTGGAGTGTGCGTGTTTCACAGGTGATAGAGAGCGATTATTGAATTTCAGGAGATACGCATAGAGCACGTAAATCTGTTCTCAACCAAAAAACCTATTTGGATTGTTCACTTGATCATATTTGGCCTCCTGAAATTCAATAATCACTCTATCACCTGTGAAACACGCACACTCCAAAGCTTAGTAGAAATTCAAATCATGAACGCAAGCCTATTGAATAATAAACCCCAGTGAAAGAATTTGCAGCGTTTTTCACAGGTGATAGAGCAATTATTGAATTTCAGGAGGCACACAAATATGATCAACTGATCAATCCAAATAGGTATTTTGGTTAACAACCGATTTACGTACTATAATAATAATAAACCCCGGTAATAATATTGAATAATATTTACCTATATATTATCAGCGTTTCATGCATATCAGAATGCTTCAACCCGTGTATCGGCTATAAACAACAAGTATCGACATCGGCTATCACTCCAGTATCCACATTCACTACAACTCGACGCTATCGGCATCACTAGGTTACAAACAAACAATGGCACCATAAAATTTATGGCATAAATCGGGCCATACATCGAGAATGGTTTGACCTACGGACGTCGGATATGGCTCATTCGATTCTTCAAATAGGTATACATTTATGGCGCTTCGACTTGTTTTGAGGTTTTTAGGGATTTTACAAAACTTTGACAGCCCTTAAAGGGCATTTTAAATTGAGTGAGAGAGCTGGCTCAGAATTGGGGCGTCGTCGGACCAAGATGGATTTTTCCTGAAAATCTCAGATCTTTTGCTCCAGCCGTTTGGGAGAAATCGTGCGTACGGCGTACGGCGGACGGACGGAAACATTTTTATTGCAGATTCGGATTCTACACCCTTTGAAACGTAAACCATGAAATTTTCAGGGGGGTTAGAATTTTTTTTCCAGAGCGATTACAATGGTTTATTATTGAATAATAAACCAAAATTCAACAAAATCAGTACATTAGTTTCGGATTTTCATCTCTCTCAAAAATTCCCATCGTGCGCTTGGGGAGAGGTTATTACTAATCGAATCAGGATGAAACTCATAAAGGACGATCTCACAACAGACACCAAACTTACACCCTGCTCACACCGCAGTTTGAAAACTGCTTTACGCGTTCCTGGAACTGCTACGCGAACGCGGACCGATACTTCATCGGCCCAGCCTCCGCGGACGCTCCTCCAAGAGGCGCGTTGTGAGACATTAGTTTCCCTAAATATTTAAGTCCCTACATTTGTGGGGTTCCTAAAGTAAATTTTCTCTGAAATAGCATTGGGAAATCTATATAATCTCCAATCCGGTTAGCGTTATTCATTTGAAAAATACCCTTCAGAATCCGATTAATTTCTATTTTCAAAAATTCAAGATGATGGAATTATCATAGATGAATTGCATAACATCTATGGCACATTTGAGAAGTACAATTAAGCATTGGGAAAACACCCACAGAAACGTATGTGATTGCATCAATTCTTCTCACAGAAGTATGTTCCTTAAAAAACTGTAAGAGGAGAAAGATGTTCTTTGTGAGAATGGTGGTAATTGGGCGTGGGTAAGTTAGAAGACATCTGAGGTGTGTAGATTGAACAAACTGGGTGGAGAAATAGCTTCTCATTTGCTCTGAATGTTCTGCACTCGAATCCAGACTGTTCATAACCCAGATGGTTGTCCATGGGAGCCACGACCCAAGAGAGTAGCATCGGTAGAAGATCTTGTATGGAGAATGCTCAGTCTGGTGGAGGTAGCGGGTTATCTCCAGGAGCTACAGGTTGAAAAATACGCTGGTTCTTCAGAATCACGATTTAACGCTATGAAAATCCATACACACGGCAAATTGACGTAATCGACCGGAAATCCATTAGAATGCTCCATTAGCCGCCTATATGGAACAACAAAAGGATGAAGGCGATATTGCATGCATCACTGCATATTATTCAATATTATTACTGGGGTAAATAAGGATTCTTTCACTGGGGTTTATTATTCAATTGGCTTGCGTTCATGATTTTAATTTCTACTGAGCTTTGGAGTGTGCGTTTTTCACAGGATATAGCGATTATTGAATTTCAGGAGATATGCACGGAGCACGTAGATCTGTTCTCAACCAAAACGCCTATTTGGATTGATCAGTTGATGATATTTGTGTGCCTCCTCTCCATCAGCCTACCTTTGGCTACATCGCTTAAATTTGGATTTGGGGAAGTTTTAAGGCAATACGAGTGCTAAAGGACTTGATAAATTATAGATGTTTTTATTGTGGGGGGGTATTGAGGTTCAATAAAAACGCTGCAAATTCTTTCACTGGGGTTTATTATTCAATTGGCTTGCGTTCATGATTTGAATTTCTACTAAGCTTTGGAGTGTGCGTGTTTCACAGGATAGAGCGATTATTGAATTTCAGGAGATATGCACGGAGCACGTAGATCTGTTCTCAACCAAAATACCTATTCGGATTGATCAGTTGATCATATTTGTGTGCCTCCTGAAATTCAATAATCTCTCTATCCTGTGAAACACGCACACCCCAAAGCTTAGTACAAATTCAAATCGTGAACGCAAGTCAATTGAATAATAAACCCCAGTGAAAGAATTTGCAGCGTTTTGAAACATCATTCAATTGAAAACCATTGAAAATACACCACGAAGGCAATATCAACGAAGAACGGTAAATCTCGACAGAAGCGGGTTAACTTACAAAGTGTCCGCCGTTAGCGTTACAAAGTGTAACGTAAACAAATGTTAACGGGATTGCACGATTTGAAAGTCACACCACGCGGCAGGAGGGTTTGCCGCGACAAACTCAACTAGCGCGGTACCGCGCTTTTACGTATGACAATTCTATAGAACAGCATAGTTTGATCGCTTATAGAACAGATCGCGTAGGTGGCCCGCTCGCTGGCGTTCGTTTATCACATATGACCCTAACGCGTCTGCGGGTGGCGACTTCTTCATGTAGGTACATACACAGGCGCGCCGCGCTCTGGGAGAGTTTTCTCTCAAGAGGCGCGGCGCTGAAGGCAGCCAGCGGCGCGGAGGGCGCCCAACGGCGCGACAGGCGCCCAGCGCCCCTGTACCTGTACTATAGCCCATATATGGGCGACCCCCGCCCGCTGAGACGAAAACCCCTTCCCCCCCATCAGGGGGCAACACCACAGCGGACCCTTTAACTCCGCAGACTTTCCCTCATTAACACCATTAAAGCCCCTTTCAATCTCCCCCTCTTGTCGCAAGACGTTTTAGTTGCTTTTGTTGAAAAATGAAATTTTTTGTAAGATTCAAAATGTTCTCATCGTTCTAAGGAAAACAAGTCTAAATAATATAATAATTGGTTCAGGAACACCTTATCAAACAAGTGTGTGGCCGTATTGCAAAAGTGTAATTAATTGCAAATAGTATAAATTCAAATCATGAACGCAAGCCAATTGAATAATAAACCCCAGTGTAAGAATTTGCAGCGTTTTTTTGGTTTATTATTGTTCTTGTTTTGATCGCAGTAACCTAGTGATGTAGTGATTTAGTAATGTGGATATTGGAGTGAACTCCTAAAAGGCTTTACACGGGTTGAAGCATTCTGATATTCATGAAACGCTGCAAATTCTTTCACTGGGGTTTATTATCCAATTTCATTCATTTGGCTTGCATTCATTATTTGAATTTCTACTAAGCTTTGGAGTGTGCTTGTTTCACAGGTGATAGAGCGATTATTGAATTTAAGGAGATATGCATAGAGCACGTAAATCTGTTCTCAACCAAAATACCTATTTGGATTGATCAGTTGATCACATTTGTGTGCCTCCTAAAATTCAATAATCGCTCTACCATCTGTGAAACACGCACACTCCAAAGCTTAGAAGAAATTCAAATCATGAATGCAAGCCAAATGAATAATAAACCCCAGTGAAAGAATTTGCAGCGTTTTTTGATAGATTAGCCCTTAAATACAATTCCTTAGGGTTGATTGACCAAGATTCCGAGATTACAAGCACATCCCGGATTGATTTCGGATTTTTGAGAGTAATTTCGTAAACATTGGTATAGTATTTCCGGAGACGAGTTCAAGTCGGAGGGTTTTTTATTTTATTATTAAAATGGACGTATCTTGAAATGTGTACCAATAGCGTTTAAGGGGGATTTCAAATTCCGTTGAAAGGAATTAAAAACGTAAATCATTGAAAATATAAACGAAAACTCAAGTTCTAAAGTTAGCTTTGGTGCTGACTCGCTATAACTGTTACATTATCCCTCTGAAACCCTTTTGCCTATGAACAATCTCACACTCGATGAACTGTTAAGAATCCGGTTAAAACTCCACCCACTGGCGAGCTGGTTGAATGGGCACTATGACGCCATATGGGGCTCGGTCGATGACGGGTAGGTCACAACCGTGACGTCGTCGGATGTTGGTCAACAGCCCAGACCCCGCATTCGCTGCCCTTTCGAGAGATATATCCGTCCGGGCGGCCGTGCGACCGAATCAATCATTCGCTCGATTCGACTTCAATAAATCAGGCGGCCGATTCAACGGGGACGCCGAGCACCTGAGCCCGATGAAATTTTGAAAACGCGATAATGTTGGGCAGTGCGACATATTGCAGGTAAAAGGTCGTTGATAAAACAGTACTTCTTCATAATTTGGTCGATTTTGTAGGGTCATTGATTTAAACCTCCGAAGTCTTAAAGTCTCCAAACTACAGCTCTCGGCCCACATCCTTGACGCCTGTTCACTACGGGTTTCGGCAAGGGCGAGGTGTTGAAGATGCGCTTTTTGATTTGACAGATGATCTGTATAAGTTGAGAGACGTGGGTGACAAAGCGATATTGACTTGCCTCGACTTATCTAAGTGTTTCGATTCTATCGATAGGGACCTTCTACTACAGCGTCTGAAAAAAGTTGGCATAATCGGCCCAAGTTTTGAGTGGTTCTCCTCTTATCTCTCGGATCGTTACCAATTTGTGTCGGTTGGTGGAACTGATAGCCAGTTCCGCAGGACTGATTATGGAGTGATACAGGGTAGCACACTCGGACCTCTACTGTTTTTAATTTATATAAATTCGATCCCAGAGGTGTCCAACTTGGGGGAAATTCTATCTTTTCGCCGATGATTCTAGCATCTTGGTTAGGGGTAGAGAATGGGACGAAATATTTTCTAAAATGCAGGAGCTCCTTTCTTTGGTCTATGGTTGGTTGGTGATGAGCGTTCTCACTTTAAATGCTGTGAAGACGAAATATATGCTTTTCTGCAATAAAAGTGGCTTGCGCTCTCACCATAAATCGGTCATTCATTCTTGCCCATATGGGCAGGTCTGTGCCTGTCAACCCCTTGAAAATGCTGCTCAATATTTTATAATTTAAGACATTTACTATCCACAGATAGGCGAAAATTAATTTATATATCTTTAGTTCAATCTTCCTTGCAATATTGTATTCTTGTATGGGGAGGCACACTTCCTAGCGCATTGTCTAAATTAATCACCCTCCAGAAAACCATAATTAAAATTATGTTATTTAGACCTCGAAGGTACCCCAGCTATCTTGTCTTCAATGAAGCCAAAGTATTCCACCTACGCCAACTGTTCATAAAAAACCACCTGATGCAGTATTATAAAAATCCTCTCCTTTGCTACGCTTCTCCATCCCACTTGTACCCAACCCGATTTACACTTCTAAAAAATGTCATTAATCCTAAAATCGCCATAACTAGATCCTCTCGCAGTCCTTTGTACCTCCTTCATCTGATTTTTAACCTTCTTCCTCCCACCATGAGACTCCCCATAAATCACTCCCGAAACGTATATAAGCGTATGGTATTTACCTGGTTGATTAAAGTGGACTACCGTGATCATGAATCGCATCTGAGGAGCGTTTATTTGTAAGTTAGAAGAGCGTTGTTTCTGTTTTTATTTTATTTTGTAATTAATTTATTCTTATTAACCTCAATGAATAATTTGATAAAATTGTAGTAATTAACACGACTCTTGCTCGTCACCACTGGTTTACCTACGACGAGCAATATTATTCTGATATTTTTATGTATTCAATTTTTCTTTGTTCTTAAAGAATAAATTTCCTTTTTTTCTCTCTCTCTCCTGCCAATCAGTGTTATCAATCCAGACGGCGACAATTGATAGCTTGTTCTCGTTAGTGTTTTTGCCGAGAGTTAAAATAAATACAGAATAATGAATCGGTTCTATATACTAGCCAGGAGCTACGTAAAGCATGATGACAAGTATAATTACTTCACCTTACAATAACGAACAAATTAATGAAATGAATACAATGAACATTAAATACATTCTATATAAACACAAAGCGTATAGAAAACATTATGACATCATGACATGAAATACTAATGAGATTTATGTCGTTGAGACTCAACTGACAATAGTTTGTAGTTGTGCACCAATTTAACCCTTTATTACAATAATTATTAGACGACTCTGTCATCATTAAAACTCCTTAAACATTATAATTTTACTATTCTTTTTGTACGAGACTAAATTTGATTTAAAAAAACCGTCGATGGTGCAATTCACTGTACAGAAATCCACGAATAGCACATCTGAAGTTTAACAAGATAAACTGAAATATCAATCTACGCTTCACTTGCCCAGAAATATATAAATAAGTGACAAATAATTCGATCGGAGATAGCGATATGGCTGGTAAATTCACATAACACCCATCTTGATCCTGGTCAGCCCCCAGTCGTTTTGAATAGCATCCACCCTTGCGTTTAAAGACAGACCATTTTTCGTCCATCGGACGATCCTACAGCAACCCGAGTGGTTTCATTCGGTCATAGAACTGAATTTCTGTCAGAATCACAAAATAACCACCTCACTTTTTATGACTTATTTGAATGCGAAATCCAACTATAACGCCGAAATCATAATTTTCGTTCACGATCATATCGTGTTCAAACTCAATGCAAATCGGAGAAATCGCAAAAAATGTTTATTTTCAACACATTAAATGTTTTCTTTTCTGAAACGAAATCGACTGAAAGACTCCGGAAAAACGAGATTTCTAATTTTTTAATAGATTAATCATTGAATTTAATCCCTCAGGGTTGGGTGATAAAGATGTTGGATTTTCGAGCCGACGCATGAAGTTGGGAGATTGGAAAATCAGGACCTGAGCTCAGAAATTCCGTTGCTGTAATCAGTTTTTTGGGTACCTACACTAACTCAGAAGATACAGTGACAGCTTTCCTTAGTGTGCCAGGGGCCTATTCCGTGGGCATCCCACTTTCACACAGATCTATATATTTGGGTGTGCCGAATCAGAATCTGAAGTCAGCTAGTCGCTATAATATCAAGTTGTGGGTTCGCAGCCCCCCCCCCTCCCCCTGAAATGTTGTAAACGTGCTAAATTTTCAACTTCCGATTCCACTCATTTATGGTTGTTTTCCTTACTCAAAATTCAACGCTTAACGATAATACGCCTCTCATGATGGATCTTAAATAACTTAAATAACTCTATGTCGTGGAGTTAGGCGCATAATCTACTCTTTTTCCTTATTTTTTGGTTTTATATTTTGAGGTTTCAATAATGAACCTTAGTAATCGATGGGGGAAAAACGTTTAACCCCCTCCAAAGTTGTTGGTTTACGTCTCAAAATACGTAGATTTCAAAAATCGAATAAAAAATATTTCGTCCGTCCGATCTCCTAAACTACTGTACGAAAATTTACGAACTGTGGCTCAAACATTCAACATCGATCCTGTTTGTGCCTATGATACGGATAATTGTGCCAATTAAGTCACGCTGAAAACCTTCGCCTTCTCATGTTCACGTCCATAGAATCCTTAAAACAACCTCATTTCCTATTTTTTATACATTTTTGGAATTGTTATCTTTGAGTTACATCAGTCGCAATTCAATATGCCACTCTGAGCTTAAGCAAACGTGAAATAACTCACCGACTATCAAATAACCGCCATTCTACTTGACCACCTTCCTTAACTACTCTCTCCCATGAACCACCCTTAACCATCCCGAACCTCGCCAACATTTAATCCCGTTTAAGGCGGATTCGCTTGAAATAAATTGTGAACGAAACGGCAATATACCTATTGTTTTGATGGCTCGTCCAGTTCACTAACGAGCGCGTTCATCCGCATTGCCGTTCGGTCACAATTTATTCCATGCAAATCCACCTCAAACGGGATCAAATGTTGGTTGGAGTGGGGAAGAGTTGTTAAGGGGAGGTGGTTAAGAGGAATGAAGAGGAACTCGAAGGGTGTGTTATAAGTACTGTGAAGAATTCACTCATGTACATAGTAGAATTATTCCCTAATAAAGAGGGGCCAAGCCGACCAGGTAGCGTCGCCCCTTCCACCCTCCTCAAGGGAGCAGGGTAGAAGGGGTTCACTAACCATATAAAAACCCGGCCTGCAGGCCGGAAGGATATAGTTTAGTCGGTGGAAGCCCTGGCAGCTTTAACTGGAATCCCTGCGTTTTGATTTCTACTCCCTAACTTCGCCTTTGAGTATATACTCAGTCGGTCCATTAGGTTCACCTATCTACCTTCACCTTCATTCCGTTGCGGTGCCGCGGTCTTGCGAGACTGGTATCACCTCAACCTCTTACACCTCTCCTACATAGCTTCAAATTGGTTCTGCAGCCTCGAGAGGCTGGGAACACCAATCTTGTTCGCTATCTCCTCTCGCTTTCCTCTCCAGCTACCAAGCTTGGTGCTTCGGTGAATTGGTGCTTTGGTGAATCTTTGTACGCTAACACCGCAAGCAAATAAGGTCTTCGACCGGTATCGCCGAGTTTGTGAGCAACAACCTCACACCACACGCTAAATAAACCTTCAGTTCATTTAGCAGAAAGAAACGTAAGCTAGTATCTCCCTTCTGGAGAAAAAGTTGTGATAGTAGGCGAATTTTCCCTCAGACAAATTCCCTACAAGTACCATGAAGACTTTCTGGTTGTGGAGGTAACGCAGATCATTAATAGATAGACGATGTACTAGTAGGACGAAGTTTATGATGACTTATGTCAATTGTTATTTTCAATAGAAACCGTTAGATCGACTTTCTAGGTCAATTAAAAATACGATTATGACCAACTATGCCGAGATTAAGAGCTAAATCTGTGATTTCGGAGACAAATTTCAAAAGCCAGATTTTTGCCGGTGTAGTTGGCCGGTACAACTCGAAACCCCATTTGGTAGCAACAATCAAAATTGCGCCGAAAACCAGAAATTGATAGGTATTTTTCACCTAGAAAAGAAATCTGAAAGTTTCAGGGTGACTGTACGTAGGTTATACAGTACCATCAAGACTTCCAGGTCGTGCGGGTACTGTATATCTTCTGCGCCGTGTAGACAACTACCAGTTCTATAATGAAGGAAGTTATGCGGATGAACGCATTCGTAGGTGAACTGGTTGCATATCCCAAGTGCCAAAACAATGTTTTGCCGAATACAGGTAGAACTGGAAGCAAAATTGAAAATTATCCACCAAGGCAATATACCTATTGTTGTGATGGCTCGTCCAGTTCACTAACGAGCGCGTATATCCGCATTGCCGTTTCGGTCACAATTTATTCCATGCAATTCCAACTTAAACGGGATCAAATGTTGGCGAGGTTCGGAATGGTTATGGGTTCATGGTAGAGAGTAGTTAAGGAAGGTGGTTAAGAGGTATGACGATCGAGTTTGATGCTCGATGAGTTATTTTATGCTTGCTTAAGCTCAGAGTGGCATATTGAATTGTGACCAATGAAACTCAAAGATGACCATCTATGGCTTAACCCGCCGATATCCTTTCACAAAAATCCAATAAAAACTATAGAAACTGAGCTTGTTGTAAGGATTTCCACGAGCGTGAACACAGAAACCGACACGACACGAAATTGTGACCAGTATAACTCAACGGTTAGCCATAGGCAAGATAAGAAAATGACAAGGTAAGGTGTAGGTGTTCACCTATACTTTATCCCGTGGATAACCTTCAATAAAAGTCAAGGCAAGTGGAAGTTTGAATTTTTACCAAAATATTAAAACAAAACAAAAAACTGTTACACATCCTAAAAGCTAGACTTATGTTATTGAAAAGTATAGTTACACTTGGAAACAATTGCAAATTATGCACAATGGTAATAAAGGTATTGGTTTAGATGGCCCGTCCGGGTCACCAACAGTGCGTTCAATTTATTCCATGCGAATCCACCTTAAACGGGATCAAATGTTGGTCGAAATGGTTAAGGGTGGTTCATGGGAGAAAGTAGTTAAGGGAGGTGGTTAAGAGTAATGACGGGTGAGTTATTTTACGGTTTCTTAAGCTCAGAGTGACATATTGAGTTGTGACCAATGAAACTCAAAGGTAAGCCATAGGCAAGATAAGCAAATGACAAGATAAGGTATAGGTCGTCATCTAAAGCATATCCCATGGATATCAAAAGTCGAATGAAAACTGAGCTTGTTGTAATAACTTCCATGGAAGTGAACACACAAACAGACACGCAACGAAGGTTTTTAGAGGCCCGAAAAGTAAAATACGAGAAGAAGGTTGAATGTTTACCAAAATATTGAAACAAAACAAAAAATTGTTACATATCCGAAAAGCCAGACATATGTTTTTGAAAAGAATAGGTAGGCTTGGAAACAATTGAAAATTATGCACAAAGGCAATAAACGTATTGGTTTAGATGGCCCGCCCAGTTCACCAACGAGCGCGTTCATCCGCATTGCCGTTTGGTCACAATTTATTCCATGCAAATCCACCTTAAACGGGATCAAATGTTGGTTGGAATGGGGAAGAGTAGTTAAGGGGAGGTGGTTAAGAGGAATGAAGAGGAATGCCGTTTGAGTTTGATATCTTGATGGTCGGCGAGGTATTTCGCCGGGTATTTTCGCTCATTCGAACGTTGTAGAGGTGGAACGGCAGAGGAGGGTAGAGGAGTAATTGTCGGAGGTGTTCGGGGGCACGTTGACCGATGGGGCGATAGAGATGCGAGGGGGGCAATACGGGGGGGCACTTTTCTGGGGACGAGGAGGCGATATTGTCGGCGGAACGGGCAAAAATTCGCTCGGAGCGAGAGAGTGGGGAAGGGTAGTCGCTGTAAGAGAGGGAGATACTCGTCGAAAATGAGAGAGAGTGCGGTATTCGTTAGGAGAGCGAGAGAGAAAGACTGTGAAGGGGGCAATATAGTAAGGGGTGGGGAGCGTCACGCGATGATCGCGACGCGGCACGCGATGCCCATTTAACACGGAGACTTTGAAATCATGACGATGAAACCTCCTCTAAACCTTGAAAATCACGCATGTGAGTATGAACGAAAAGTTCTGACGGTAATCAAACTAAAAGTTTAAACCATATCTGCCAGAGATCAAGAGATAAGTTCCAGATATACCTCAATCAGACTTCAAAATCACAAAAATTACATATCTGTGGTGTAAAACAATAACATGCAATATTTTTTCAATGTGTATGGGTCATTGGAATGAGAGAATCCGAGAAACTTTTCCGTCCAGATGAAGGGTGTGCCGGAAATTCGTGTTCGTGAATCTCAGTGGACTGCATCACAACAGCAAACATCTTTAAGGGACTTTCGTTGCACAACTTTTTGATGAACAGTACATCATTGTGACTTCAAAATTGCGTTCTTGTGGGCCATGGTCTCGTACTGCAGAACTGAAAGCCAATACTTATATGGATTCTCCGTTTTTGAAACATGTATGGGTCCATGTATGGGAATGAGACCGCTCAAGTAACGGTACTGTCCTGTTCATTTAGAACATTTAGCAGACTTAGCAAGCTTTGGTTTCGTGCTGGTGGATTTCATTGGACCGTAAAACAACAGCAACGGACTTTTAAAGGTCATCTGTGGTCCAAATTCTCGGAGTGCAGTCTTAAGAGGGGCCTTCAAATGACTTAATTACGACGTAATATTGCCACGTCGTGTCTATGAGCTAAGGCAATAGGATTAAAATTGAATGCTTATGTATTGGTCAGTTGAATGGGAAATCCGGTGATTCCATGGGACCTTAAGAGTCTCTCTACTGTCCAGTTTTTTGCGAGGTTTCACAGGCTCAGCGAAGAATCTTCAAGGGACTTATGTGGGTACAAATTCTCTACAGTCAGTCCTATTAATTAAGAGACGGCAATTAGACCATAATTACTTCAGTTACGTGTTTCTGGGCCATGAAAATATAATGTAGACTTGCATCAATATTGATCGTCTGTTTTTGTAAACTATATATAGGTCATTTGCAAGGTGACGAATCCTTTTTCCTCTTTTGGCTTTTCGAATGTGCTCATTTCATTTGTACCACTCTGTACAATAAAATGGAATCCTACTTGGGTGACATCTGCTGCCACGGGGGAGTTACATTCAATCAATTGAATGTAACAGTATAAATACTAATAAATAAAATTAAAGGATACATACATACTGGGTTTTTTGGTGAGAATGGCACACATTGGTGTTATTTACGGAAATAACAATGGTAGACGTTGTCAAGTTGACGAAGGGGAGGCAGACGTCCTAAAATTTGGCAATATGAAAAAATTGGAAAATTGAAAAAAAAGGGAGGAAGGGTTCGAAAATTTTCAATATGATGTTCATTGATTTTCATGAAATTGCTGTGTTTGTGGGCTAATATGCACAACAGCAGGCAGAATGAAAAGCATAGGGTCACTTGAATGAGACAATGTACGATGGTATGCAACCTTTCTGAACGTTTTGCAAGATTAGTAGGCCAACATTTCGGGCTCAAGGGCCTCACAGGACAGTATGACAGCAGCGAAGAATGGGGTGTCACAACTTCTTGATGGACGGTCCTGTTGGTCAAGAGATGTCAATCGTACATCAGAATGACTTATATTACGTGTTTCTGTGCTAACATGGTAGCGTGCTGAGTTGAAATCTTAGGAATGAAGCCATATTGTCTGTACATTTGGACTAGATGTAGGACAATTGAATGGGAACATCACTGATGGAATGAAGCCTTTCAGGAAACTGTCCCGTTTATTCGGGACGTTTCGCAAGCGAAGTAGGCCGAGTTTCACGGATCTCACTGGACCGTATGAGAGCAGCGGCGATCCTTCAAAGGACCTCTGCGGGCATGGCCTCTCAGACCATTACTCCCTCTGTACTGGCTCGGCGACGAGGCACTGGCGTAAACCTCATGTCCCTGGTGACGCCCACCCAATCCCCCTCGGACGACCAGCCCCGTCTGTCAGGCACCAACTAGCCCGTGAAGCCCTGAAGGTAATGTAATTAGGTTCTGTCACGTGATAGTAATTGCATTCCTTCTCCGCGAAAGGGTCTTGGGAAAGGGCGGCAAAGGGACTGAGGCCGACCGGGGCATTTCCAGCGAAGCGACCCAAGGACGTACCGTCCAATCGCCTCCATTTATACTTCCGCCGGGTTGAGCGTTGCAATCGGCCCTTACAGCTCCGTGCATACGAAACATTCGTCTCCAATGATCCAGTTATATGCAAACATTCTAAAAAACGTCTACCAAGTGGGTGTGGCACATAGCTTCCTCGTATCCATAACATGACTGTATAGATCATTGAAAATTATTATTGACTAAAGTCAACTCGTTCAATGATGGTTCAATGTGGTTCGATCCAAGCTCGAGGCTAAAACTTTATTTTCTCTTTATTACTCACAAGGACCATCTTTACATCAGTCCGAACAATCCCTGAAAATTTCATCGAAATCAATCATGAACTCCCGGAGTTATGTGTGTAACAAGGATTTCGTTTGCGAATGCGCAGAGGCTACTATTGATCCGGGGGTCATGAAACTCATAAAGGACCATCTACACATTGCGCATGCGCAGAGGCTACTATTGATCCGGGGGTCATGAAACTCATAGGGGACCATCTACACATCAAACCGAACAATCCCTGAAAATTTCATCGAAATTGGTCAAGAACTCCCGGAGTTATGAACAAGGATTTCACGTTTGCGCATTCATCAAAATCTACACCCCAACCCGGAAAATTTCATCAAAATCGGACTATAACTTCGTGTAGTTTTGCCCGCAACAAGGATTTGCTGACAGACAGACACACAGACAGACGCGGAACCAAAATTGTTCAGAAAGGTCTAAAACGAAAAATGCGAGTGGAATTTTTGATTTTGGAGACAAAAAAATTTTCACATTCCGAAAGTGAAAACAATGCTTCCTCTACCTTGGTAGACTCGGAAGCAATTAATGAACTATTTCATAATTTTTACAAAATTCGGTGCTGAAACGTAACAATACCCAACACCCCTTTCTTTCAAATATTCCAGTTAATGCAAAAACATTCCAGGTGTTAGGCTTACACAAGAGCCACCCTCTTTGGGTGTAACTCGTTTCGACAAATGGAAAGGAAACACAGCTCAATTCGACTAACAAAAAAAGGCTCGATTGGACAAATTTAAGACGATGTCTTTCTACGAAAATGATAGGAGAAAGAAGAACCGCACTCATCAGGGGCAACTGCTGACTGCAACTGCACCCCCTGCCTAAAATAAAAATGATACCTGATAATATTAATATTGAAAGTATAATATTATGATACTGTTCTCCAACTTTTCACCAAGAATCCTCATTGAAGAGCAGAAGAGTTTCAAATCACGCGCCAAACAGAGCCTCAGGATGGGTGAGAGGATGGTGAAGTCGTGAGTTTGGTGAAGGGGGTTAGGGGTTCGCTGTCTGGGAGCAAAACTTTGGCTTTGCGCCCGATGGGCGGAGCTTGGACGTAAAACACAACGTTTAACGTTTTTGATTCGATCCGGCTCCTAAGAATGAACCAATGACAGTGCCCGAAATAAAGCGCGCTAGAATCACTGAAACACACTCTTATTCTATTATCAGTTGATTGTCCCCAACCCCCGTGACTGAACTGTATTAGCTGTACATACGCGATGAATAAAGTAGGTTAAGTGTTATAAAACATTAGTGATTGAAATTGTCAGTGGAAAAAACGCTGCAAATTCTTTCACTGGGGTTTATTATTCAATTGAATTGCGTTCATGATTTGAATTTCTACTAAGCTTTGGAGTGTGCGTGTTTCACAGGTGATAGAGCGATTATTGAATTTCAGGAGATATGCATAGAGCACGTAAATCTGTTCTCAACCAAAATACCTATTTGGATTGATCAGTTGATCATATTTGTGTGCCTCCTGAAATTCAATAATCGCTCTATCACATGTGAAACACGCACACTCCAAAGCTTAGTAGAAATTCAAATCATGAACGCAAGCCAATTGAATAATAAACCCCAGTGAAAGAATTTGCAGCGTTTCATGCATATCAGAATGCTTCAACCCGTGTATCGGCTACAAAGCCTTTTAGGAGTTCACTCCAGTATCCACATTACTACATCACTAGGTTACTGATATCAAAACAAAAACAATAATAAACTAAAATAACGCAAATGTTGGCACCATAAATCGGGCCATACATCGGGAATGGTTTAAGCTACGGACCTGGGGAGGGGCTCATTCGATTCCTTGTGGAGTGTTCTTCAAAAAGAGTCCAAATTTAGGCCGCCTTGACTTTTTTTGAGGTTTTTAGGGATTTTACAAAACTTTGACAACCCTTAAAGGGCACTTTGAATTAAGTGAGAGTGCTGGCTAAAGAATTGCGTTTAAACGACCAATATTGATTTTTCCTGAAAATTTCAGATATTTTGCTCCAGCCGTTTGGGAGAAATCGTGCGTACGGCGTACGAAAATTTTTTATTGCAGATTCGGATTCTACACCTTTTGAAACGTAAAACATGAAATTTTCAGGGGGGTAGAATTTTTTTTTTCAAGAGTGATTACAATGGTTCATTTTTGAATAATAAACCAAAAGGGTGATTATTTGAGATCCAGTGGCACCATTGCCACAGTTGCCAGGACGGCAACCTTTAATTGTATCTGAATAACGACAGTTCAGTCGAAGATAATATGCACTTATCCATGATTGAAATCTAGTTCTTGGTTTTTTTTAGTTTATTATTTCTAATGTTGGATCATGGTCATCAAAAAAAGGTCATTAAAAGATTTAAATGAAATTAACAAATCCAATGTAGTAAATTCCAAAAGAATCGTCTGTCTGCTATCTAGATGTTATTGTCGAGACCACTGCACCAAATCGCTATCAAATTTGAATCGGAAATCGCATTTTGTTCTTGTTAGGACTGTGTTCTCGGCATCAGTTTTTGTCGATCCTAAAGAGTAGAATTGAAGGGCTGAAATATTTTTAAAAATCGAGAAACCGAAAACTTTTAAAATGCATATAGACGTCCATCCGATTGCCAACCTTAAAAGCTAGAAATTTGGCAGGAAAGTACGAGTATAACATCAAAACGTATATGAAAAAGAATTAATGTGAACATAATGAAAACCAGCTTATAAGCTAGGCTAATCATGAAAGCTGATAGGATTCCAATGGAATTCTCTTCAATAAATCGGTTTAATAATAATGTTTACCATCTATAGATGGACTAGTAAGTCCATAGGTGTGTGTTTCATGTTATCCAATTAATTTTCAGTTGGTGGATGAGTTTAACTATTATATAGAGTCTGCTTAGATGAGCATCTAATTCATGAATAATATTATTAATTATGTCCTTCGCATAATAATTTGCAGAGTTGGTTTTTCATGGTAACCCAACTGCTGCCGCTTCGTTGAATCCAATTCGCTGATGACATTCTGCGGAGCTTTGCAGCTCCGCCCTAAAAAGCGATTGATATCTTCTGATAGGTTTTCTGGTTTGAGGTTAAGTTGAAGGACTTGGGAGTCAATCATACTCAAATCCAACTTTTTAAAGGCACGAAAGATCCCTTCGTCCAAGGATCATTGTGAGTTACTATAATAATAGAACGAAATAATGAACCCGATACAAACCGCGATCAATATTGACTGTTGAACTATTTGAAATTATTTGTAATCGACGAAGCTGAGAAGGAAAGTATTAATTCTACTTTGAAAAATTGTATTTATCACCTTTTGGAAACAAACTCGACCAAACTGTATACTGAATTACATTTTAGAAGTTCCCATTGTTCCTGGAAAAAGTTGTATTTATTAAATACGCCAACAATTAAATGTAAAAAAATATAATTAACTGACAAGTTTGAATTAAAACAAATCATGAATCTGAAAAGGCTCTCTGGTAGACGGTGTGGGTTCTATCCATCCACTTTTGGTTTATTATTCAATAATAAACCATTGTAATCGCTCTGAAAAAAAAATTCTAACCCCCCTGAAAATTTCATGGTTTACGTTTCAAAGGGTGTAGAATCCGAATCTGCAATAAAAATTTTCCGTCCGTCCGCCGTACGCACGATTTCTCCCAAACGGCTGGAGCAAAAATCTGAAATTTTCAGGAAAAATCCATCTTGGTCCGACGACGCCCCAATTCATGAGCCAGCTCTCTCACTCAATTTAAAGTGCCCTTTAAGGGCTGTAAAGTTTTTTAAAATCCCTGAAAACCTCAAAACAAGTCGAATCGGCCTAAATATTTACCTATTCGAAGAACATACCATGAGGAATCGAATGGGACCCTCCCCACGTCCGTAGACCATTCCCGATTTATGTTGCTGCCAACATTTGCGTTTTTTGGTTTATTATTGTTTGTTTGTAACCTAGTGATGTCCGGCCGATAGCGTCGAGTTGTAGTGAATGTGGATACTGGAGTGATAGCCGATGTGAATACTTGTAGTGTAGTTAGTAGCCGATACATGGGTTGAAGCATTCTGATAATATATAGGTAAACATTATTCAATATTATTACTGGGGTTTATTATCCAATATTATTACTGGGGTAAATAATTATTCTTTCACTGGGGTTTATTATTCAATTGGCTTGCGTTCATGATTTGAATCTTACTAAGCTTCGGAGTGTGTGTGTTTTACAGGTGATAGAGCGATTATTGAATTTCAGGAGATATGCATAGACCACGTAAATCGGTTCTCATCCAAAACACCTATTTGGATATAAAATGATATTTGTGTGCCTCGCTGCTAAATCTGTCTTTTCTACATCGTTTAAATTATTTTCGATTTCATGGGATAGTTTTAACGCAAACGAGTGCTAAAAACAGGGACTTGATAAATTCATAGATGTTTTTATTGCCAGGGGTTTATTATTCAATCGGCTTGCGTTCATGATTTGAATTTCTACTAAGCTTTTAATGAGTCGCACAAAAAAATCTTAAATTGCGTTTTCACAGGATAGGGAGATTATTGAATTTCAGGAGGCACACAAATATGATCAACTGATCAATCCAAATAGGTATTTTGGTCGAGAACAGATTTACATGCTCCATGCATATCTCCTGAAATTCAGTAATCGCCCTATCCTGTGAAACACGCACACTTTCAAAGCTTAGTAGAAATTCAAATCATGAACGCAAGCCGATTGAATAATAAACCCCAGTGAAAGAATTTGCAGCGTTTTTTGAGATTGTATCTTGTTCACGGTTGATTCTTTTTCGTTTATTTTGTGTCAGTTTTTCTAAAACTATCGATATTTTTTGGTCGATACTATCGGTAGTGCCTACCATCGGTGATTAACCTACGATATATATCGGCATCGGTATATTCACGCCGATACTATCAAACATCGATATACCGATATTTTATGTTTCGATGGCCATCCCTACTTCAGACCCCTTTGGAGGACTTAGTCCCGACCTGTCTGGGACATTTATGGCAACAGCCTCATGTGTCTTAGTACTGGGCATTCAGCCAGGAAATGCGTCAACAGCAAAAAAGCACTTGAAGCAGATGTGCAGTCTATCTGCAATTCTAGCTGTCTACAGTTTCTACAACTAACCCCAACATTTAACCATAATCGTAGCGCCATTCCGGGAAGAAGACTTGAAATCGAGGTTAACATGCCGGTCCATCCCAAACATTCAACAGTTGTGACTTGTCTAATACAGCTACCCCAAAAGAACCCGAGCCCAAGGTGTCCAATTACAGGACATTCACCCAGGAAATCCTCGATCCACTCACCTCTAACATTGCACATCAAGTCTAACAAGTCATATAACTGTCCTCGAACATCTCGGGTAATTCTAATACAGAAATAATTAAGCATATCTGGATCCTCCACATATGTAGAATAGATTAATACCTAGGTAGTTGATAAATCGAAAATGATGTAAGACAGGCTACAAACAACAATTATCTACAGAACCCAGCTGAATTAATAAACCTTTATGTTAAAATTTACAATTTGTACTACTATATTATTATACCACACTTTTACAGCAAAATGGATTACGAATCACTCGTTTTTGTTGTGCCCTAACACAACATGGATAAGAAAGCTGTCGAGATGATCTTTTACTGCGAAATAACTTGCAATTTCTGTTGTCAAACTTGAACGAATGGGTTAATTTAATCTTTGGTCTTTATTTAGGTTGGAGGACCATCTGTAGCCGCAGGACAGGTGAGCAGTTTGTACGAATCGATCTTTTTACCCAGACTCACAAGCCTGCGCAACCCGACCTCTACTTATCTCACTCCCTCGCTCTATATCTCTTTTTAAAACCAGCACTGTCTCTTTTATCATCTCTTATCACAATCACAACTTTTTTTTCGAAGAACACGTTTTAACACGTTTTACTGCGAAGGTGCCAGTAAGAAGGGTTTTGTGGTTTTTCTTTTATTCCCTCCTTCGTTTTTTATGTGTTTTATTTTGTGTGTGTGTGGTTTTGGAGCTCTGTAGATATGCAACCCACCTGTTGGCGTCGCTTCGGGCAACAGTTGGCCGGAGGTGCCGTTCAGATCCTATCTTGTTTTGCAAACCTATTGGAATGAAATTAAACCTAGGAAGTTTCAAACTCAAGGAGGATTAAAATTGCTACTGCTACCTACTCTAGTACAACACGATTATTTACAGTAAAACGATGGTACACCTTCTACACAACGAGTCATGTAGGATACCAATCCCAAACTTTTGTTTGTTGACCAAGGGTTCGGTTGAACTATGCCAACGGCAATCTCCCTAATTAGGTTAAGAGAGACTATGAATAATAGCGCAGCATTGGAAACTATTTCAACTGATATGATTCTAAAAGGAAAACATTTTCAATCATGCAATCATATGAGTAACATGTTCTAAATGATTGTATACTATACACGTTAAATAGCTTTGAAATTTGAGCAAATTTTGAGCTTAAAGGAAAATCTTGATAATCTATTTGGTGACAAAAAATTGGTCCAAAAATTTAATTGTTATTTTAATAACTATTCATATAAAGATTTTGGATTCTCTGCAATGAAATCGAGCTGTCAGCCTATTTTAATGAAATTCGTGGGCATTCAACATAGGTTTATGCTTGAAATTTTTAAATGCTCATTTTATTATCGATTAACTTTTTTTGTAATGAAACATATGTTTAATAATTTTTAGAAATTTCTGCCAATGTTTAGTGTTTTTTTTTTTTTTTTGAAATTTTCCCTATTTACTGCACTCAAAAAGTGTTGCTCAAATCCACAAAAACAACAAAATTTTTAACCGACATTTTTCAATTAATTTCAAAATCGAAAAAAGGAAAATATCGCGTTTCCAAAATGAAACAATATTCTTTTTCAAAATTGAAATTTTTTGTTGGAATGGGGACTTGTTCAACTTTCGAAAGAATTCGAAATCTCGACAATTAAAATTCATCTATCTGCGCTGTATATTGTGACTGATGCCGTGAAATTAAAGAATTCAAATCAGCGGTATTCACAGAATTAGCTTGAAATTAGACTTAAAAAACGTCGTGTAATAAAATTTGCTAGAAACTGTAAAAATAAAGTTTGCTAGGTATTAAAAACAGCTGAAACTTGAACTGAAATTGTATTTTCTTGGTTCCGTTTTATATAAGTTCCATTTTCCTATAGTATACCTTATAGAGAACAACTTCATATTTTTCCTGGCATTTAATACACCATTATAACTACCCTGTACTTTTGGTTATTTCCACAGTGTGGTTTTCCGAATTTTTACCAACCCCAATTCATTTAAAATTCTGTTTGACACGATTCCACATGCAAGTACCCATTTTATGTATTTTTCATGTACCTGTACTAAACTTTATAAGAAACAACCTATAACAAATATTTTCCCTTGTGTCTAACACACAATATATTCCACTCTTTACTTTTGATTATTCTCACTGTGTGGTTTTCCGATTGTTACCAATCCTGATTCAGTTGAACTTGAGTTTGGCACGACTACACATCCAAGAATCTACCTGAGATGTAAGCATGATTATGTTTGATGGAATTTTCCTTTTTTCGATTGAAGTGCCTCTATTGCATCCAATGAAACTGTTGAATGTTTTCAATTAGATACCACTATACCGAATATCATTGAGACCATGTTTCAACAACATGTTATCGCTCGAGCCCTAAAAAATTGAAATCTACATGCATTCTAAATCCACTGTCAAAAGACACCAAAAACACATTCCAGACGATAACTCTCGATAGAATTGAGATTAAAAGCTCAAATTTGCACAAAAAAACAATCTAGGCTTTCAAAAGGGTAAGTTTGAATTTGGGCACAATCGCATCACTCTAACGGGAGATTTGGGGCATTTCAAATGGTGGAAAATTACCCGAAACCCCCCAAGGAGATGACCCTCATTTATATAGCTTTTTCACGCTGAACACGATGGTGAAATCGGATTGGAGACATCTCAATCCGTCCAAACTAGAGCAGTTTGAAGAAGATGAAACGAAGTAGATAGGCAAACAACAAATTATGAGATTCTTCTCCATCTTTATGGAATATCCACGCACTAAGACTGAACAAATGAACGAACCCAATTCTCAGAACACTAGCAAGAAGCGAACAGTAGTAGCTTGTAATAGGGATACTGTTAACTGATAAGGACACCGATATTGGAGGACATATCGATGTTTTGTCTCGATGTCCTATCCCTAGCTTACCGGCAATGGTTCATATCTCGAATTATTTGGAGATTATGAGCTTGGAAAAACGGGAAGTTTTCAAAAAGTTACTAAGTTCACTTTTCAGGTTGCTTTATTCCCCGTAAAATTCAACTGAAAAAATTCTATTTGGTATTAGAAAGATATGAAATTTTACGGTTTCTTCAAAGTATAGATTACTCTGGAAATGAGAAAACTATGTCCGTTTCAACCCTTAATGGCACACGGTATCTTCCTGGATACCTCCCCTTCAACCTCATTTCTCTCAAATAAGAATGAAGGATATAAATAAAAATGGGTTCCAAGTCCGCTCTAAAACACAATTGGCATGATAAGTTATTTCTCAACGGTTGTAATTGCTATTTTTCTGGTTTCTAATTGAGATGTTAGAGAACATGAATTAGGATGCCTCTCTTCCTGATCAATTCTCAAGCTCTTACGTTTGAACGTAGCAAAACGTATTTCCGAACTTTCGATGTTTTAGTATTGTTCATATCATACTTAACAAAAATAAACGTACATTACATAGAAATTTCATCGGAAGTAGATGACAGTTGTAACCAGAAATCATTTCACAACTTACAAGTAGTAAATGGAAAAGTTTGAATGGCATAAACATTCAATGTATTTGGTTGTAAAATGGTTCCGAAGGATCAATTTAGAGTGGAAAAGACTCCTAAAAGAAGAAAGGCACTATTCATATCAGGGACCAGTTATATACAGAGTTGGGACTAGTTAACTAAAAATTAGTTTAACTAAAGCGGAAACTAAGAACTAATTTAGTTGAACTAAATAGAACTAATTTTGGAACTAATTTAGTTTTAGTTCGTATACATAAACTAATTTTGGAACTAAATTAGTTCTCAGTTGAGAAGGAGAAACTAAAACTAAGTTAGTTCCAAAATTAGTTTCAGACCTCAACTAAAACTATTAGTTTAGTTTTCGAAAACAATGAAACTAAACTAAAGTAGTTTTAGTTTTAGTTTTTAGTTTAAAATTAGTTTTTTGACCCAACTCTGGTTATATACACTTCAGAAAAAGCCGAATGAAATAATAACGAACGCCCACTCAGCACTAGATATCCTAATTTCATCTAAGAAACGAAAAAATCAGGAAGAATGTGGTTCCCAGAAAAAAACCCGTACTGTGTGCAAAGATTTCATTTCCATGTACATTTTGATCTACGAGCAATGAAACTCATAACAGACCATCAACAACCCATCCCACATAGTTCCTAAAAATGTCATCCAAATCAGATGAAAGATGTAGGAATGAAGATCACACTTACACACAGCCACGTCACGAAAGTGTTCAGAATGTCTAAAATACAAAATGAGAATGGAGAATTAGGTTTTGGAGAATAATATTGAAATCCCGAAGGTGAAAACATTGCCTCCGCTGAATATAAGTACCATGCTCCAAGTTTTGAGATCGGGGCCAACAAGGGGCTAGACCTACCCCTCCTTCAAGACCTGGCGGTCTTGCGGGTCAGGTATAACCATTGCGCCGTCCTGATCACTATTGTTTCCAAGTCAACCTGTGGAAAGCGGAGGTATTGGTTCCCCTCTTGAGAAAGGAAACTACTTTTTGCGCAAATCGAAATTTCCATTTATTTTCATTTTGGGTTTCAGACCATTTTGTACAGTTTTATTTTCGATTCAGTCCAAGTGTTTTGGATCTAATACAGAATTTCAACTTCATTAGTAAATATGGGTGATTCCTATTTTACGGGACAATCGCTGTCCTTCATTGATAAATAATTTTCTGTTCAACTTTTTCCAAAAATTATTTTTGTAGATTTTTTGTGGTAACTAGGCCTACTCTTCATTCTACATGCCGGTAATTGATCGAAATGTACCTCTAATCTCATTGTCATGGTCTGTCCGTGAGTCAGAATTTGAACTTAATCCGAAATTTTATCCGCTCAAAGTACGTTTCACCCGGAAATATTTTAACTAGCATTTTTTTAGAATTAGTTACTGGATGTGATTGCGCTTACAAGCGGGATAGTCTGTACGAATCAAGTGCTCAAGGTTTGTCCCAAACCTTCTGTCTCATTGTCATGGATTTGAAGGAAATCATCTTAGCTCTCTCAAATGAGGGCATTTTTTGGCAATTCAAAGTTTTTTCAGCGTTGGTAACCCTGCCCTTTGAGGAAACATCATGCTTCCGCCATTTCTATACAGTTGGGGCTCAAAAATGTAGTTAGCGTTTTGTAAAACAGGTGTTTACGTTTCATACCTCTCATTGTTATGGGTTTGAAAATCACTCTTAATCAATTTTATTGATTCGTTTAGCATTCATTTTGGGATAGAGATGTAAAAACTCTATTTATTGCAAGTTTCAATTTTTATAAGTGTTCATTAGACTCCTAATTGCAGAAGGTTAATGCTGATTTCTCATGGTCGTGGCGATTTTAAACTTCATTGTTGTGGCTACGCAAAAGCCGTCATGGCTGTTTGAAACATTATTTTTTTCAAGTTTGGTATTTGATACTAAATAAATACTAATATTACAATGTGATAATTATTCTAGCATAAAGTGAGGAAAAACTTAAATCAGATATCCGTCTCATTCAATCTTACCTACACATCGTACGTAATTCTATCGTTATTTGGTTGAGAAAGCTCAATGTCATGGATACATAACATTCTCGTAACCTATAAAATGTTAAAACCTGAATTCTAAGGAAACAAACGAAAATCATGCGTTTTTGTACATCAGTATACCATTAGAGTAACATCTAGATTGTATATTTAAAAAATCATAAATTTAGGAGAACAAAATTTTTTAGTCAGAATCAAAACCTCGATTGCCCCGTTAAATGAGAATCACCCATATTGCTAACAGATCAAATTTAAGATAATTGATAAATCACCTACGCTCCAGTAATTCGTCTGAGAACATCGACAACTAATACATAAACCTGTGGGTACAATAGTTCAACAAATCGAATTACAAGCATACACTGAGTTCGAGGTAACACACTGGTTGAAAACTGGCTTGAAGACTATTAATCGAGTCAAATGATGATTTGACAGCTATCTATCTATGAGTCGGAGTCCTCCAAAAGTGTTGGAAACAACGTTCGGTTCTATGTTCGGACGAGGTGATGTTAAGCGTTTCAAGAGGAACGCCTCCCAACCAATCTCGGCTGGTAATCGGTTTCATGCAAGAAGAGACTCGACTTAATGACGATTATTCCGCTAGATTCCCAAAACTTTGTCTAATGGAAGTTTGTGAAACGAAGATATAATATTAGATTCTTGAAACTCATACAAATAGGGCATAATTACCTAGTGCGATTACGTTGGGCATAACTTGTGAGAAAGCGCCATTACGTTGCCTTAGTAATAGGCTGCTTGGTAATGTATTAACATTTAATTTAGCTTTAAGATGATACAACACAAAAAGTTTTCAAAAATCCATTTCAGTCAATTTGGATCGAATCAAGGTGTCTTAGTCGAATCAAGTGCCGAATTCTCCGTGATTTCAATGACAAATATTCCATAGTTGACAGAAATACGTATATTTTTTGTTTCAATTTTCAGACGGAATTCGGTTCTGGAGTACATGGAAAACCTAGGTTGCCAAACAAAATGTTAATATATTCTAGAATGATCCTGAAGGATCAATTTAGATTTGATGGGAGTTGATGACAAAATCTATCAACAGCGACAACAACTTAGATAAACTTAGAAGAACAAAAACCAGAAAAAAACAAATTTCCAAGATTAAGAGTCAATCGGCAACAGAGATTCTTCGAGACCATCAAGAGGGAAGAATCTTTTTGCAAAGAGTGGTCACTTGTCATGCCATTAATGACTGAGGAAAAACGTGCAGAATCACCAAGTGATTCATGGGATGATGCTATAACATCAGAAATCAGGTCACAAGTTACAAAGAGTTCATGGGAAACCTTGGTTGCCGGACAAAATGTTAATATATTTGGTTGTAGAATGATTCTGAAGGATCAATTCAAAGCTGATGGGAGAAAAAAATCACGTAAAAGTATCAGGTACCTACTAGATTCACACTACAAATCCGTAAATAAATAATATCGAAAACGTACTGTTAGTAGAGCAAACACGACACCAATGTCTTCTGAAAAATCGAGAAAATCACAAAAATTTAGGTAAATTGTAGGATACCATTGAGTTTCGGATGTCCCAGAAAGGTATCCCACAAGATGCATACAAACTTGAATTGTATCATTCATCCTAATTAAATAAATAGTGATTTAGAAGAAATAAAACAAAATCTTTTTTTTAAACGTGGAAAAAATTGGAGTTTATCAAGAGTTTTAGATTTTGGGATATTAGGTAAGGTCGGTAACACGAAAAAAAAAAAAATCTTTCACTGGGGTTCTATTATACAAACGTTTCATGAATTTATACTAAGCTTTTTTTGTGCGTGTTTCAATAGTGGGTGTGGCGATTATTGAATTTCAGGAGTGACACAATATGATCAACTGATCAATCCAAATAATTTTGGTCGAGAACAGATTTACGTGCTCTATGCATATCTCCTGAAATTCAATAATCGCCTGTAAAACATGCACACTCCGAAGCTCAGTAAGATTCAAATCATGAACGCAAGCCAATTGAAAAATAAACTCCAGTGAAAGAATACTTATTTACCCCAGTAATAATATTGAATAATAAACCCCAGTAATAATAATTTACCCCAGTAATAATTTACCTATATATTTACCTATATCAGCGTTTCATGCAAATCAGAGTGCTTCAACCCGTGTATCGGCTATAAACTACAAGTATACATCGGCTATCACATATATTATATGTTATATTGTTATTCATTTATATGTTTGGATACTAGGTTACAAACAAACAATAATAAACATATAAACGCAAATGTTGGCATATAAACGAATAACAATATTTGACATATAACAAATCATTAATTTCAGTTCTTCAACAAACAAACTGAAGAGTTTTGTGGTGGCACCTTATGTCAATGCCTAAAGTATGCCAGTAGTTGACATAGTTAAAGTACAATATTAAATTAAGTTGTTTTGGTATATAAGCTGAACAAGTCCCAAGATGGATTTTTCATGAAAATTTCAGATCTTTTGCTCCAGCCGTTTGGGATAAATCGTGCAAACGGCGTACGGCGGACGGACGGAAAAATGGTTATTGCACATTCGGATTCTACACCCTTTGAATCGTAGGATAAAATTGTCACCCGCTGGGGGGGGGGGGGGTTAGAACGTTTCTGACGTGAATAAAATGGTTTATTATTGAATATAACGCGTGAATAATTCTGAATACAAACGTTAAAAAATACTTCAAGAGGCAGTTTTTGTTGCAAATTAGTTTTAGAATCGACCCCTTGAAGAAATGAGGCCTGTTTTGTGACACTCTGTTTAGAGGTGCACGGGTGAATTTTTACTCCCTAAACCACTGCTTCGGAGCATGATACATCATTCGGTGTCTTGTCCCTTGACCGTGACGTCGTATGGGCTTTAGGATTCTGCAAGCATAGCACGAGGATTCCACTGAGACTCTGTACGAAGTTATTATAATGTCAGGCGCAGCAGCTCCATCCATCTACGCCGAAGGAATGTCGAGCCGGCCGCCGACTTCGACGAAAGGTCGATGGGCTGCAGAGCGGCGGCGGTGGCAGACGGGGGCGGTTCTTCTTAACCAATGAGGTGGGAGAACACAGCATACCGCTGGAGAGGGGCTCTTTTAAATGAAATTCCCACTCACCCCGCTTCGCCGTTCAACCCCCGTGGCCAGGGGTTGTACCGAAGTGGACGGAGGGAGAGCGAAATGAAGAAATTCGTTTGCCTGGGTTGAATCGGCAATGAATTGAGATGGTCCGTGGATGTTGGGTGACAGGCTTTGGCCCAGGTGTCAGAAATATTTGGATACATTTCCAAATATTCTATCATCCATTTAATACCCTATCAATGTTACATCACTTTAGGGCTGATCTAATATGCACTCTCCTCATTTCTCGCCTAGTGCACACCTATAGTCAGTGTGCTATCTAGAATAAACCTCATCCATTACATCACAAATTTTACTCATGAATAAGAATTTTTCCAATTATTAAGAGAAAGGTTCGAACATGCAGTATGGTCGTAAGAGCGAATTTTCTTAAATTATTCATACATTCGAAGAGTCTAGAATCAATACCTTCTGGCAATGTCCAATCACCCCAACTTTTCAGTGACAACGATTTTATCAATCAGGGTGTCCCCAAGGAAGGACCAAATAGGAAATTTCCAATAATCGTGGTTCGCAAATTAAGCCTTAGCAGTAAAAACAAGATTATGTATTCAAGGAATATGAATGAAATTGATCGTTTTATTAAAATGTCTCGTAGTACATCAAATTTGGAGTGGAACCCACCGCTTCTTTCTAATTCAGTTCATTATCAAGATATGATTTTGGTTTATTATTCAATAATAAACCATTGTAATCGCTCTGGAAAAAAAATTCTAACCCCCCTGAAAATTTCATGGTTTACGTTTCAAAGGGTGTAGAATCCGAATCTGCAATAAAAATTTTCCGTCCGTCCGCCGTACGCCGTACGCACGATTTCTCCCAAACGGCTGGAGCAAAAATCTGAAATTTTCAGGAAAAATCCATCTTGGTCCGACGACGCCCCAATTCTGGAGCCAGCTCTCTCACTCAATTTAAAGTGCCCTTTAAGGGCTGTCAAAGTTTTGTAAAATCCCTAAAAACCGCAAAACAAGTCGAAGCGGCCTAAATTTGTACCTATTTGAAGAACATGCCATAAGGAATTGAATGAGCCCTCCCCAGTCCGTAGGTCAAACCATTCCCGATGTATGGCCCGATTTATGGTGCCAACATTTGCGTTTTTTGGTTTATTATTGTTTGTTTGTAACCTAGTGATGCCGATAGCGTCGAGTTGTAGTGAATGTG
This sequence comes from Creontiades dilutus, assembly GCA_031894815.1. Taxonomy (NCBI): domain Eukaryota; kingdom Metazoa; phylum Arthropoda; class Insecta; order Hemiptera; family Miridae; genus Creontiades; species Creontiades dilutus. Next base: position 49,255 of record JAVIWC010000762.1, on the reverse strand, counting down.
GATATTGGAGTGATAGCCGATGTGGATACTTGTAGTTTATAGCCGATACAAGGGTTGATATGCATGAAACGTTGATAATATATAGGTAAATATTATTCAATATTATTAGTGGGGTAAATAAGTATTCTTCCACTGGGGTTTATTATTCAATTGGCTTGCGTTCGTGATTTGAATCTGTACTAAGCTTCGGAGTGAGCGTGTTTCACAAGTGATAGAGCGATTATTGAATTTCAGGAGGAATCTGTTCTCGACCAAAATACCTATTTGGATTGTTCAGTTGATCATATTTGTGTGCCTCCTGAAATTCAATAATCGCTCTATCACCTGTGAAACACGCACACTCCAAAGCTTAGTAGAAATTCAAATCATGAACGCAAGCCAATTGAATAATAAACCCCAGTGAAAGAATTTGCAGCGTTTTTTCATATAGTACGTTTCTGAAATATTCATGTTTTCTCACCAAAACGTGGTTTTCCCATGATAAACCTTTCAATTGATTGATTTGCTTTGATGGCTTCTAATACCCGACATCTGCGTTCCAAAAATTCAATAATAACCTTGAATGTTGATAACTTATGAGGAGGAGAGATCTTTTTGCATATTCACCGAATGAGACAATCGTTTAGAAGTATGCAGTTGTACAAGTCCGTACACACCACAACACACACCACTGATCCGTAGGATGCTCTAACGATTTCACTGTACAAACGTCTTTCTGGAGATACCAGAGATGAAGAGTTGTCTTTTTCGGCTTTGGATATGTCAAATAAATCCTGATCATGCTTCTGAATAATTATGATTGGATAGGATAAGTACCGTCAAGTAGGTATAAACTATCAACAAGTTCTAAACGTCCACAACGAACATAAGTTTTCAAGTAGGTACTAGAGTTTGCTTCAACTGCCTATACCATCAATGATTAAGTTGTAGAAAGAATTCCACCAGTCGTATTTGCCGGTGAAAGTTGGGAGGTTAGTGACCGGAAGCTTGATGTCATTGTACGACTCACCTGCTGGGTTGGCATGCGAAGGTGTCGAGGCGTGTGGCACATGTAGTACACCACACGTGTACATAAATAAAAAGCTTGGAATTGTGACCTAACGGCTACCCATATCAAGGTTCGATTCGTCACTTAGAAGCACCTCTTTGATTGCCGATTGAACATCATTAAAATCATCAAAATCAGATCCAACATTATTCAGGCCTTTGTCAGCAAACAAATATGAATTCAAATTTTCGAGTCTAGAGAGTGTAGCTGATCGTTTTGTACAAAATTGGCCCATCTTTATAGCTTCAACTTCCATGCCTATGACTTGTAATATGTAATGAATTTCAAACCTGAATGGAATACTACGTAACACAAAGAATGAATCACAAACTAGGAGTACAGATATCGACTTCTGTAACAACTACAAATCAATTAGTCATATTCAATAAAAGGCTTTACTACAATTGAAGTTTCTTGGAATACTATATAGAACAAGAATAATCAACCAATATTAGAGTTCTATGCTGAGCAAGAATGTGTAACTATAGGTTACAAAAGTGTACTGTACAAGGTGTCTAGGTACATTAAGAGGCAAATTGGGGAAGTTCAAATTTTGAAGATTTCTTTGAAATCGCCCTTTTTTCTTTCGATTTTTTCTATATTGCCAATGAGTTTTTTGACTTGCACTGCTAAGGAATTTTTAATATGGCAATTTCATTTTCATGGAAAACATTGCGTTTGTATCCTGAAAGATGTTGGTTTCAAGCTTAAAATCAACGTTCTCCCCAAATGCCGATTTACTTCGCGAAAATGAGTTCGATACCGCAATTTAAGCATCTTATGACGCGGAAGTCACTCGTTTTTTGGAATCTCATTTATTAAATGGTTTCAGTTTATAATTAACATCTCGGTCAGAGATGGTTTTACCATAAATTCTCAAAAATTGCCTCAATTTAACCTAGGAACCATATATAACAATGATTTGAGAACGAATACGAAGAATATGTACAAATGGAACGGCGAACATTTCGGAGTTGAATACACAAGCAAGTCAACTATGCTTTAGTGCAAACGTGCTTTCAAAATGAAATGATGAACGTTTACAAAAAGAATGATTCAATTTAATTGCGATTAATAAATAAATAATGAAATTTAGAGAGGTACGTAGGATTCGGGAGAGAATACGATGAGGTTACATGCGCGAGGTGTAAAGTGGGATGTCATCAGGGTATTTTCTACTCGTGAATCCGGCTCGATAGGACCAAAATTTATTGAATGATGTTAGTAGAATGCGTGATTTGAATGAATATGACTCTGTAATTGCTTTTGACTTTAATTCATGGATAAGAACAATACGAATGTTCAATGATTTTGAGTGATAGGTCTCGATTTTATCAATCTTAGTTCTGCTTTTAAAAATTATTTTGTGTTCCTGCTCTTGGTTGAGAGTGACTCCAACAGCACCCACAAGTTAGTAAACTTATTACGTTGGTGGACAGGAGTAGACTTTTAAATGTTATTCTTCATATATAAACTGTATTATTATTCCTGTCAATATATAAATATTCTATTCTATTCTACGGTGTAGTAAATAAAAACGTTTGACGATGAGCTGACGGGGATCGATAAGGGCCTGGTCGGCGTTATTCACAGAGTATGTGGCAGAGAAGGAGAATCAGAATGACGGGGAGAGAATCACAATACAATGTTTCGGCAGTCGGGCTACAGAGCCCGTTCAATGGGAGGTCTGCGCTAGACTGCTTGGCTGGCTGTAGCCCAAGTATTTCCATCTTGAATGCAATTACAAGATATGGAGACGCTAGGCGCCGAGTTTGAATAATGTAGCACAGACTGCCTGATATTCATAAATCAGTGATTATTGTAGAACGGAACCAGTTATAAACGACCAGCGTCAATTTTGGTTTATTATTCAATAATAAACCATTGTAATCGCTCTTGAAAAAAAAAAAAAAAAAAAAAAAAAAAAAAAAAACCCCCCCCCCGAAAATTTCATGGTCTACGTTTCAAAGGGTGTAGAATCCGAATCTGCAATCAACATTTTTCCGTCCGTCCGCCGTACGCCGTACGCTCGATTTCTCCCAAACGGCTGAAGCAAAAGATCTGAAATTTTCAGGAAAAATCCATCTTGGTCCGACGACGCCCCAATTCTTGAGCCAGCTGTCTCACTCAATTTAAAGTGCCCTATAAGGGCTGTCAAAGTTTTGTAATATACCTAAAAACCTCAAAAAAAGTCAAGGCGACCTAAATTTGTAATATTTTTGAAGAACACTCGACGAGGAATCGAATGAGCCCCTCCCCAGGTCCGTAGGTCAAACCATCCCCGATCTATGGCCCGATTTATGGTGCCAACATTCGCGTTATTTTGGTTCATTATTATTTTTGTGTTGATATCAGTAACCTAGTGGCGTAGTAATGTGGATACTGGAGTGAACTCCTAAAAGGCTTTGTAGCCGATACACGGGTCGAAGCATTCTGATAACCATAAAAAAACGCTGCAATTCTTCCACTGGGGTTTATTATTCAATTGGCTTGCGTTCATGATTTGAATTCCTACTAAGCTGTGGAGTGTGCTTGTTTCACTGGTGATAGAGCGATTATTGAATTTCAGGAGGTATGCATAGAGCACGTAAATCTGTTCTCAACCAAAATACCTATTTGGATTGTTCAGTTGATCATGTTCGTGTGCCTCCTGAAATTCAATAATCGCTCTATCACCTGTGAAACACGCACACTCCAAAGCTTAGTATAAATTCAAATCATGAACGCAGCCAATTGAATAATAAACCCCAGTTTAAATTTGCAGCGTTTTTAAATACTCACACGCGTTTGGCTGTCTGTATTGCCCTGTATCTCTAGGTATGAGTTGTATTTGGAAAAGTCAAATTCTGGTCATCTACAGTGGTTTTCCAAAGTTTACATCTGGAGGGGGTACAGATCTAGGACGCGGTATTGCTGATTTTGAGGCTGAGCAGGTGAGTGCCTGCTTTTGCAACTATTCCCTGGATGATTCTTCACAATCTAAACGATGACACGATGTAATCGCGTTTTTCACATCCATAGTTAAAACCTCCTTCTCAAGGTGTCGTTTGCTTTTTCATACGAGCAAATCCCTTATGCATTAAAATTATAAGGGCACCTATAAGATAGAATTAAGAAAAACATGAGATCCTCGCCCTTGAATAATTCTCGTTCCTCTTTCGTCGAGTGTTTTCTTTCTGGGTTTCGTTTCTCTTTCTCGGATATTAAGGTCGAAATCATCATATTCACGAGGGCAGACCTCGACGGATAGTCAGCTCGCCAATGAATTATTCCTTCCGTCTGAACAAGTTTTGTCATCAACCTACCATCACAAAGAAAAACAAATCGAAGGCATATCAAGACAAACATTCGTAGACCAAGCGTAACTGACAATCAGTCGTTTGATCGGTATCCATGCGTAATTATCATTCTTTATCAGAGTTCCTTTTCTCCAAGTAGCAATTGCGAGGAGAGGAAGAAAACTCAGCCATTCGGGCCTCGCCAGGGGCCCCCATGCACCCCAGCATGCTTTTCGAAAATTCAAGAAACATGGAACATGCTTGCTTTTTTTATGTTTAATTTTATTTTTTATTTGGAATAATGCGATCAAACCTACTCTGTTATTCCGATAGCCTTTTACAAATCGGTCTTCAGATAGGTAGGTATTTTATCATTTTATTGAGATCACAACATTACTTGAAACACCCTATAACACATGTTAAACCATATCGCACCGTCATAACAGAATATCGCATAGTTTACACCAAGTTACACGGTCCTTAGTTCCGTATCATCGACTTAGCTAAATTTCTTGACTCGGTGCCGTTCCTGAAAAACGTTCACTTTTCGAAGAACGTAAGTTTGATTCTACCTAAAAAATTCTGTAGGAGTGTCAAATTTCGGACCTTTCCTGCCAGTCTTTCCTGTTAGCCCATCAATGGCATATGTTTCTTCATATGTTTCTCATTCTGATTGTTTTCATTTGTGATTGATTCTATATATCTTGTTGTGGTACAACGCGCAACAACATGAACTCATTTGTTGTTGCATGACAAAAATTAGAATATTTTCTCTTTAAAAATTTTCCTCTTTTTTTCCCTTTCATACTTCATTGGCCATTGGTGGGCAGATAACAGGAAAGATGCGCCGTGGTGGGCAGTAAACAGGAAAGGTCCCAAATTTCATATCTCTTTAAATCAAAAACCGAAACTTTCATCATGATTTAGTACCTTGAAAATTAGTGCAAAACTCAAATGTTCGTAATTTATGTAATAACTACTTTTCTCCATGTTTCTGTAGGAATTTACAGAGATATTCACGATTTTAATAGAGAATTAGATTTATTAATAACGAGAACACGGAGTCGCAGAACACTTTTATATTATACTTGAATTGACAGCTAATCAGAAACAATAAAATGTGTGTTAAGCTCCTATTGGCTGAAGGCCTATAAGGTGACGTCACTGTTAACGAATAGCATACAAAATTATTAACATCTGTTAAGTTCTCCAACAGCTTTCCCTTGCCCATAATAAGTAAGTTTTGTAACGCCCACTTCCAAGCAAAAACTTTGCCAAATTCGTCACTTTCCGACAGTTTATGAAAAAATTGCTCAACGAGAGTTTTTGAAGAAAATGACGTAAAATGAATGAGGAGAAAATTAGGCTCCTAAGTTGAAATAGACATTCTTTACTCAGTATCAACCAGCTATAAAACGCTGCAAATTCTTTCACTGGGGTTTATTATTCAATTTCATTCATTTGGCTTGCATTCATAATTTGAATTTCTACTCAGCTTTGGAGAGTGCGTGTTTCACACGTGATAGAGCGATTATTGAATTTCAGGAGACATGCATAGAGCACTTAAATCGGTTCTCAACCAAAATAACTATTTGGATTGATCAGTTGATGATATTTGTGTGCCTCCTGAAATTCAATAACACACTCCAAAGCTTAGTGGAAATTCAAATTATGAATGCAAGCGAGATGAATGAAATTGAATAATAAACCCCAGTGAAAGAATTTGCAGCGTTTTACTTGAGAAGACGTACACATTGAGAACCTAAAAATCAAAAAGGACGTGCTATAAGTGCTATATCCGACGTAAACATGGAATTCATGTGATGGATGTTTTGCTCCCGATGTTGCTAACATTCCTCAACTTGCCATTCATAAAAATCGATTTAACCTAACAAAAAAAATATATATTTATATGAAAATTGAAAATTGATTGCCAACCCTAGATAATGGGAAGAACGCAAGTTAAAAGAAAAGGTGGACTAGTACCCAGGTGTCAATAACTCCTCTCTCTAATACACACCTCATCCCATAAGACTCTGGCACCTACGCGTGGTCAATGCCAGGCACATATGTGTGGCTATCGCCACAGAATCCAGAATGGGCCCCATAAACAATCCAACCCACTCTGATATAGCAGGTACTTTCATTTCAAAAATTATAATGAATTATTGCTTCCGAGTCTGCGAAGCAGCGGAAGCCTTGTGTTCACTTTCGGGAGCCAAAAAATTTTTGTTGTCCGAGTTCAAAATTTCCACTCGCATTTTGCGTTTCATAGCCCACTGAACAAATTTGGTTCCGTGTCTGACGGTCTGTCTGTCTGTCCGCATTTCCTTGTTACATCCATAACTACCACAATTTTGAATGAATTTAGCTCATATTTTGAGGGACTATGCGGATAAGGCCTCTTGAGGTCCCATACGAATTTCATCTCAATATAATCAGCGGTACGCTCTGCGCATGCGCTAACGTGAAATTCTTGAAACAGGTATAACTTTCACAATTTTGATTCAATTTAGCTAATATGATGAAGGATGTAACGAGGAAGCTGCTGTGCCATCTCCTTGGCAGTGTATTTTTATTTTTTGACTTAATTTTACGAAACGGGACTTAATTGGTAATTACCAAGAAATAAGTAATTTATTCACAATTATGAATAGAATTTTTTAATCAAAATTTTATCTGCTAATAATTTGTACCACAAACAATAATAAGATCTCAGAAAATTCTACCCAAATAATGTGGACAAATTTGAAAACTTGCGTCTATAATTCAAGAAAAACCCAGTAAGTTTCACCATTAGTAAATTTTCCCAGAATCATATATTATGGAAAGATGGCACTTCCTTTGGCATTTTGAATATTTAAACGAGATTATGTACGCAGGCGTTGACCGCAGTAATTTTCACACCCAAGTGCCGATCACTGGCGTACTTTCCTGGCCTGGAGGTGAGCTCAGTAGAGTTGAAATGTCGTGGTCCGTACAGTCTCCGATGAATGAGTGAGGGTGGGCCCTCAGTTTAGCCAGACAGACAGATATCTTGTTGGAGATATTCTGAAATGAAAAAAAAAAAAATTACAACACAAAATGAATTGACTTTAAAAAATCAGACTGTTTCACATTTTATATCCTGCAGAAGAACTGATAAATGTCTCGCCTTTTTTTGAAAGACAGAATCAATATCCAATTACCATTCATCATGTCAATCAACTAATAAGGTTGATACGTCTCGCAATAGTTCTAGTTCATATTATGTTATATTCTACTTGCACTAACAAGGCTGTTTTTCAAATTACAGCATCTTAAGGCATTTTGGAAAATTTATTTAATAAATAAGCTTCAGAGACTGCTCAAATTATCAAGGTGGTTCCACTCGCTAACATTCTACCCTACGTGTCAGTTTCTGATTCAGTACGAGCATCGTACGTTGATTAATGTAGGAATCTGCTACACACCAAATTTTCCTTTCACACCATCATTTATCAAGTCAAAATCAACATTTTTCACGTCACACTCACCATTTCACAAGTCAAAAACAATTCCTAAGTCTAATTCACTATTTGCACAGGTCGTATTGCAACATTTCCTAAGTTCAAATCAATATTTTCCAACTAGAAATCAACATGTTCCAAGTCAAACTCAGCATTTTCCAAGTCAAACGTGAAATTTTCCGAGTTAAATTTATCATTTCTCAAGTGAAAACCAGCATTTCACACGTGAAACACAACATTCCTCATGTCACACTCGACACTTGACAAATCAAATTCAACAACTCCCAAGTTAAATTCAATAATTGCACAGGTCTTATTCAACATTTCAAACTTTAAATTGACGTTTCCCAAATGGAATTAAACAACATTTCTCATGTCAAAATCACCATCTCACGATTCAAACCCAACCAATCCCAAGCCTAATTCACCATTTGCACAGGTTGTATACATTTCCAATTAAAATTCAATATTTTCCAAGTGAAACAACATATTTTTTGTTGACAGACAAATTTTGTCGACCCTACCCAGCTTAATCGTTCACACGTTCGTTGCTGCGATAGTTGCATTACTTTCCAGATTTTTAATATGTTTCTGATGGATGGAGTTTCCAGTTTCTCAAGATGTTGATGTTTTCCTTTTAGTTTTCAATCATTGAAATTCTAGGCAAAATGGTACAATTTCGGGAAGGCTCGAAATTTGTCATATTGATTCCCCCACCAATTTGGCGGACATTTGAACCAACATGCCTACTGTACCTGCAGGTCGTCCAGTCGATCGGATGAGGGAACGGCCAGCGACTCCGAGTCCCCGATGATCGTTGATATGATGTTACAAGCGGATCGAAAGTGCTCGACCAACTCGGCGAGAAAGCTCGTTTGCCAGGAGTGGCCGAACGTCTTGCACGAGTCAACCAGCTGCACGGAAAAGTGGGCCAATTGATCGAGAAAAGCCTTGTGCAACAGGTTCATCTCCTGCTCCAAATGTTTCGAAGACAGGGTCGTTTGACTTATGGCGTCTTTACGTTTGCGGTTGGCGGCGAGACGTTCCCTTGAAGAGCTTGGCGTGCTCAGAGTGATCAGATCTTGTTGACAATCGGGCAAAGGGAGAAGTGAGGGTTTCACGTACGTTCGATTCAACCCGAACACCAAGTCAAGCAAGCTGTTCTGAGAATGACCACTTTGAACTTCAGACGGTGGATCGAATTCCTCACTCACTTCTACCAAACTTGAGTAAACACTATACTGCATTGCCTTGTTTTCAGATTCCGTGCCGTCTTTTTCTTCGTTTTGCGACGGACAATCAACATCTGTCGTTTCGGATGATAATTCTGAAAGACTGTCCCCTCCCCAGTTCACAACATCGTTTTGCCTCGTAACAATCAATGTTGAGTGTTCAGAATTGAACTTTCTCGTAATTTTCGGTTGAATGCAATTGCCTTCACTAAAGCTTATTCTATCTAACGTCCTCCAAATTTTCGATCCCAAACCCTTAGTGCCGTCAACTTTCTGCTCTTCATCTTTACTTGAACGAGACCTAGAACCAGATTGTGGTTCAGATTCATACCCAGTCATGTACTCCTCATCTTCAACAAACCACCTTTCGTTACCAGTTACATCCTGAAAACCGTTCCTCTGAGCGAATTCGAGCCAGCTTTGATTTCTATTCATCAACATTGATAATGTAGCCTGACTCTTCGACAGCACCTCTACCTCACTATTACTACTATGGGCTCTTGAAGACTTTTCCATCTCAGTTTTGTTGTGACAGCTCGACACTACTTTTTCCCCATCGCTTTGCTTGACATCGCGGTCACCTGCACCCTCATAGCCCCACAAAACCGCACTACCTTTTCTAGGGAAAAAGAACGAATCAACAGAGATTTTACTGTTTGGATTCGTTAAGCCGCCCATTCTAAATAGTTCAGGATCTTGAATTTTTTCTGATAGCGTTTCTAAATTGCTGGTATCACTTTCGACAACTTTCTTGAAGTAATAAAACAGACTATTTAGAATCATATTGGTCTTAAAAGCCACTTTCAACAACTCTAGCGTTGCTTTTTGTTTCATTTGATTATTCAAAGCTCCGCAATCATGAGTACCAATATCCGCAATACTTTTTAGATTATTATCAATGTACGTTTGTGAGGACTCCGTTTGCGTTTCTTTCAACGCCTTCTTCTGCTCTTCATTTACAGTACCTTTCAATGAATCTACAGATACGCTCACACCATTTTGATCCTGGTCTTCCACTGAATTGTATTTGGTCCTAGACGAAACACCTAAGTCCGATTTAGTATCCCCGAAAATCTCCTTAAAAGGTCGTTGCGCTTCTTTCACCACATGGTTCGTCAGAATTTTCAATCGTTCAGTTATCTTGTGATTTCTCTCGTCTTCGGTGTCGGTCTCCCAGTAGTCTGGAACGAATTTCGGTAAAGGCTCAATCACACTTACTGATTCTTGTGCTTGATCTTCACTTTCGTCTGCCAATTCCACTTCATCAAATTTCGCTTGCTGCTCCGTTTCCAAAGATTCGATTTTTTTGCGGACTTTCTTCAACTTCCTCTGCTGCTGATTGAAGCAACTCTGTTACCAATGTCCTGTCATTCACACTTGCGTTGTCGGATTGTACATCCTTGATTATTTCCACGCCCCTTGACGAATTTTCGAAAGTGGCATGGCACGCTGACACCATATAATTCCCTTCGATCTTCTTTTCAATTGCATAACTGTTCTGTTTTCTAGATTTCTCAGCTGGTTTCTTAACCCATCTCTTGTTCTTTCCGGTCCCATAAAAATATTCGTTTTGTTCGACGACTTTGATATTTCTAGAATACGCTATAGGTGTAAAACTTCTCATGAAACAGGCCTGACATAAATTTCCTTTGTGACTCCCGCAGCCGCAAATGGGGCAAACATTCTTCGCAGCGTCGTCTTTCTTTTTTTGGACTTTGGTCATCAACTTTTGAGTGAGCTTGACCAACCCTGAAAACCGCGGGCACACCAGACCGTCCATATCTTTGTAAATTATAACTTCTTACACCGAAACAAGCAATTTAACTTTCTTCTAAGTGTGTCTTGCAGTCGTATCTAATTTCAAATAAACTACTTGTCTATGATTTTTCATCTATGCTAACGTCATTATAACGTTTTAATTACGTTTTGCCAAGTACCCACGGAGAGCTCGTATCTTGGCTCTTGGTTCATCGCTCAATAATGATCTACCGAAAGCGAGTCGTTTGATAACAGTACCAATTGTGAATACCTCTCCATAATAACAAATTTGTTGAATATATCATGTGACTACAATATTATCTCACTACATTATATCTGGTTTATGGGTGATTCTAAAAAAAGCTCAATTTTCAAAGCTGAAAATTTACGACAGTGAAACATTTCCAGGCTTCCAGGGATTTCAAACAGGAAAACAAAGAATTGTAAAATGTGGATACCTACTTATTCATACGCGATTTTGGTTTATTATTCAATAATAAACCATTGTAATCGCTCTTGAAAAAAAAATTCTAACTCCCCCTGAAAATTTCATGGTTTACGTTTCAAAGGGTGTAGAATCCGAATCTGCAATAACAATTTTTCCGTCCGTCCGCCGTACGCCGTACGCACGATTTCTCCCAAACGGCTGAAGCAAAAGATCCGAAATTTTCAGGAAAAATCAATATTGGTCCGACGACGCCCCAATTCTTGAGCCAGCTCTCTCACTTAATTTAAAGTGCCCTTTAAGGGTTGTCAAAGTTTTGTAAAATCCCTAAAAACCTCAAAAAAAGTCAAGGCGGCCTAAATTTGGACTCTTTTTGAAGAACACTCCACGAGGAATCGAATGAGCCCCTCCCCAGGTCCGTAGGTCAAACCATTCCCGATCTATGGCCCGATTTATGGTGCCAACATTCGCGTTATTTTGGTTTATTATTGTTTTTGTGTTGATTTCAGTAACCTAGTGACTTAGTGATGTAGTAATGTGGATACTGGAGTGACCTCCTAAAAGGCTTTGTAGCCGATACACAGGTTGAAGCATTCTGATAACCATAAAAAAATAAATAAATAAAAAGCAGTGGAAATTAGCTCGAAATTCAGATAGCAGACTGAAATAATTACCTTTGCTCCTTCTTCTAAGGAACTTCATGTATATTCTGGGCATTCCTGTCCAAATTCACTTGGATTAGTGTCTTTCGGGCCAAGCAATCGCAATCGTCGTTCAAAATTTACCGCCTGGTTTGGTAACAAAAAACCCTGCAAATTCTTTCACTGGGGTTTATTATTCAATTGGCTTGCGTTCATGATTTGAATTTATACTAAGCTTTGGAGTGTGCGTGTTTCACAGGTGATAGAGCGATTATTGAATTTCGGGAGGCACACAAATATGATCAACTGATCAATCCAAATAGGTATTTTGGTTGAGAACAGATTTACGATCTCTATGCATACCTCCTGAAATTCAATAATCGCTCTATCACCTGTGAAACACGCTCACTCCAAAGCTTAGTATAAATTCAAATCATGAACACAAGCCAATTGAATAATAAACCCCAGTGAAAGAATTTGCAGCGTTTTTGTCTTAAATCACATTCCATCGTACAATGTTTTACAATTTTATTATCTCCAACTTTGATTATTTCCAACGTCATCTTAAAAAAAAAAAAAAACTCGGTCCTGCAAAAATATCGTTTTCCACTTCCCACAAAGACCTTCCTTTAGAATGAAACTCATCTTTTACGCCTCCGCTATTGCATATTTCACATTTTTGGTTTCCAGCCATTATTATTGTACCAACCAGTACTGTTGTATACTTCCACGGAATTGAGTGTACTAAAACGATTAATAATTATTCAACTGCAGTTACAATTGTAGTAAAGGTAGTTGAATAACGATCAATTTTAATTGTAATGCGACCCTTAATTTCGAATGTCTATTTGAAATATAAAGAGGGATACAAAGGCTATCGTGGAATAGAACACAGGTAGCCATTACCGGATGAGATTATTACTAACTTCTTTTTTTTTTTCGTCATACATTGAAGTCATCAATTCCACAATGTCAATCAATTTCATATTTGTGGAAATTCCATTCATGTGAAATGTAATATTATTCAGACAAATAAATTTCTTATTCGTGTTTATTTCGTTGTGTTTTCAGGGGAAGGCGGCAGCGGCGTGGGCGGACAGGGAACGAAGGGCCTCCGAAGCTGTCGGTCACAGGCACCTCCGCCATGGTGACACCCACAGAAGATGGATCTCCAGAAATAGGGTAAGCGGAGAATTCCAAGGCTGACAACGAAAAATCACTCATACACACTCAGCAATGAGTTTCAGTAGCAGGTCAAAACCGAGAGACAACGGACAAAATTGCATTTTTCCCATTACCCTGGACTGCACTTGTGATTTGATCATAACTGGTGGGTCTGGATAGTAAAAAAAGTAAAGTAAAGTAAACAAGGAATTTCACCTTGGATTTTCGTCCGACTACCCAGAGGTGTCGCGGACGTCGCCAGCCGTCCTCCAGAGAGGATCGGAACTAGGTCTGACGATTTCACTCGTGGCTTCCCATTGCCTCACTCCCCTGGGTTGGGAGCGTTTTGGATTCACGTGATATCGAGATCAGAGTAGAACTGTCTAATGACAGGACAGGTATACAACACTTGATAGGATTTTGGACCTAATCATTGGTGTCAGCCGGATTCGAACCGGGGCAATCAGTACTCCCACTGAAAGTAAACAGCTAGGGGACTGAGTAAAGAGCTAGAGGGCTAGAGCCCCAGCTTGCTCGGACAGCCTGTAGGTGGGTTTGGATAAAACGGTACCTAATAACTAGAGCCCGGAATTATTTGCAAAAAAAAATCGCTCCTGATATGCAACAAGAAGTAGAAATATACAGCCTGTAGGTGGTGGGTTTGGATAAAACGGTACCTAATAACTAGAGCCCGGAATTATTTGCAAAAAAATCGCTCCTAATATGCAACAAGAAGTAGAAATATACGCAAAAGACCCCAAAATTTCTCAAAAATATGCATATCACCTGTTATTATTAAGAAAATCATTGAATCTGTCGTATAAGGGTAAGGTACATGTAGCCTATCGGTACTGCGCTGGAACTCGAGTCTTTATTATCAACATCATTTAATCAAAATAAGTCTAATCAAAGTTAACTTTATTCAATCGAACAATCATGTGCTTCTCAATATGCTCAGGTGTTAGAGACCGCCTTTTGTCTGAAAGAAGAGCCTTCAACGCTGAAATTGTCCGTTCTACGTCGACTAAGGCGATAGGAAGATAATTCATCCGACTGGCGAATTAGAAATCTCATCCTTGTAAATTTTGCCGAGGTTGACAACGGCTGTCCAGCCTGGGGTTTTCTGAAGGATTGCTGTCAATTCCGAATTAAGGGCCACTCCGAATTCTTCCGGCCACTCAGAACTCTTCTTCTGGATCTCTTCCTCGGCACTTACTGCGCCCTGGAGTTTCATCTCTCTCGTGGGAGATATGGGAATATGGAAAGCGACTCAAAATGTAATGTGTTCAATAATTTTTGAAAATATGCTTGTAATAAGCACATTTTTGGAAAAAATGCAGATTTCCCCAAAAAAATCCAAATCATGAAAAGCTAATGCTACTTTTAATTTAAAATGTTGAACCATATTAGGGTGGAGATGATCCAGAATGTCGAATCCCTACGACATACCTACTAAAAAATACATGCAAATATTCAAAATTCCAGGCTCTAGTAATAAAGTAGGCGATAATATATCCTCGAAAGGGACGATATTCAGAATAACGTCCTGACGCAGACCTTGGAACTTGTGATAAGAGGAAAGTTTCCTTCGACGCACGATAATCTCTTCCTGGCGTCCGTCTCAGAGGTGACAAGGGATTGGAATAAATCAAATAACGAGTATCTCCGAGGCCAGCACCTCCAGGCCTTGAGTCTATACCTACGTTAGAAGGGAGACGGTATTCCGTCACTCTAGTAACTTTTATGTAATGCGTTATTTTGCAAGGAGTTATTGGACCCCACCAGTCTCCGGGCCGTGAAGAGAGAATCCGGGCCCCCTTCAAAAAACCGTCTACGAACCACTGTAGCCATATGACGTAAATCAGACGAAATATGCGTGAATCACAATCTGTGAAACGTTTTGTATGCCTCCCTCATATCCTTGTTACAGTTTATCTCCGTAGATCGGGGCCCACGCCCAACCATTGATCGATGTGCATTCAGAAAACCAGGTGCCTTAAACCAAAATCATTTGACACGTCCGAATCGGAGAACAAAAATTGATCAGTTCCTTTCCTTATTTTGCCTCTCCTCCCCCCCTTTTTTTAAATAACTTTCTCAAGAAAATCCGGGCCAGTTTAGGAAGGCCGAGCCCAAGGCATCGAGTCCGATACCTCCCCCAAAGGGGCTGCCAGTCTCTAGTTGCTGACCTGACTAACTTGTGTAGGAAGAAATGCAAGTGCTATGAAGACAATGATGAGTTATTATTGTTATTATTATAAGGACAAGTAGTAAATAGGTAGGTACCTGCCTAATAAGTGCATTTGTTCATGTTATTATGTTGGAGGATTCAATGTAGATTGGAAATTTTAAGCTCTTTCCAACGGTGCCCTAAAAATTGATTTCAGAGAATGGTTTAATGGAGCAATGGCGGTCACTTAGAGGGTCATATTTTTATGGGATCATTTAGGTGAAGTAAGACTGGAAACACCAAACAAAATCTTGAACACTTTTTACCTTTGAAAAAACGTGTTTGAGGATTTCATTGTTTGGAAATGAGCTTTATAATCAATATTCAAAGTTAATCTGGAAATCTTGTATAACATAGATGTTTTTGGTTTATTATTCAATAATGAACCATTGTAATCGCTCTTGAAAAAAAAAAATTCTAACCCCCCCCCCTGAAAATTTCATGGTTTACATTTCCAAGGGTGTAGAATCCGAATCTGCAAAAACATTTTTCCGTCCGTCCGCCGTACACACGATTTCTCCCAAACGGCTGGAGCAAAAAATCTGAAATTTTCAGGAAAAATCCATTTTGGTCGGGCGACGCCCCAATTCTTGAGCCTGCTCTCTCACTTAATTTAAAGTGCCCTTTAAGGGTTGTCAAAGTTTTGTAAAATCCCTAAAAACCTCAAAAAAAGTCAAGACGGCCTAAATTTGTACTCTTTTTGAAGAACACTCCACGAGGAATCGAATGAGCCCCTCAGTTACTGACGTAGTGATGTAGTTGTAGTAATGTGGATACTGGAGTGAATTCCTAAAAGGCTTTGTAGCCAATACACGCGTTGAAGCATTCTGATAACCATAAAAAAACTGGGGTTTATTATCAATTGGCTTGCGTTCATGATTTGAATTTATACTAAGCTTTGGAGTGTGCGTGTTTCACAGGTGATAGAGCGATTATTGAATTTCAGGAGGCACACAAATATGATCAACTGATCAATCCAAATAGGTATTTTGGTTGAGAACAGATTTACGTGCTCTACGCATATCTCCTGAAATTCAATAATCGCTCTATCACCTGTGAAACACGTAAACTCCAAAGGTTAGTAGAAATTCAAATCAATGAACGCAAGCCAATTGAATAATAAACCCCAGTGAAAGAATTTGCAGCGTTTTTAGTTACATAATACCGTGGTTGTTCCAAGTACGGGAGCTAAGTTCATATTTACCTGTCCAGATTCTTTCATCGGATGATGTTTCCTTTTCTGGGTAGTATTGGATAACGTTGATTTTAGAGGATGGTTTAAGGGAGCCATGGGCTATTTAGAGGGTCGTATTTTTATGGGGCCATTTTAGTGACGTAAGACCGGAGACACAAAAAAACTCTTTAAAAACCTCGAAAAAAAGTTTGCGGCGTTTTTTGTTTGGAAATGAGCTTTAGAATCGACCCTCAAAGTTTGATGAGCCTATGTTCATGTGGAGATCTTGTACAATACATATCTATATTAACGAGGTAATACCGTAGTTGTCCTAAGCAAGGGAACTATAAGTTTTATAGCTTTTAGCTTTAACAGTACAAGTTTTATAAGTTCGTACTTACCTGTCGAGATTCTCTCATCGGATGGTGTTTTTCTTTTTCGGGTGAACGAACTCGCAAGTGGGATTGGTTCCATTAGTATCAGACATTATTGTTGAACTACCAATTTAGCTAAGTGCAATCCCATTCAATCAATACTGCGATAGGTACTCCTCGAAATCCGGTTCCCGAACTAATATAGTCAACAGCTGAAATATTTCAATCAACTTGTCTTCCTGCCGACCGATGGAAGCTAATTACCTTCCATTACTCGTAAATTACTGTATTTTATCCAAATGGTCGTACACATAACTGTTTGGCAGGGCTAAATAGCTGAAGAGGAAATGTCATTTACACAAGTCTCAACATTTACCTACTTATTATCAAGAATTACCGACTTAATTGCACCAATTGTTGTTTGATTCAGACCTTTAATCAATACTTAGATCCAAACCATTAGATAATAATCATTGACGATCTGACCCTAAAAACTGCGCGGTTTTGCTTATGTTCAATGATTTTCTTCATTGAACTCGTTTTCCCCACCATAAGAATTTGAGAGATTCCCATCTTCTGGAAAAATACTGACCTGCAGGAATGCTTTTGCAATATCAGCTGTTACGCCGAATTCTCTCTCCTGAACTGATAATTGATAACTATTTCTAAACATCCTCGAGCAAATTTAGCCTCTTTTCCAACTTTGAATTCAACAAAACTCATTATCCTTAGCGGAGGCATCGATCTGAGTGGATTCTATAATGAATGTTCTATGAAGGAGATAGATTTTTGTGTAGGTCTTTGTTAGGTGCTCTTTCCATTGCGTCTAAATTACACCACCCAGTAAAAACGTTTCCATACTCTATGAAGTTACGATCTAGAAACATATTCTTGGTGTTGGACATCCATTCCTTTTTCGGTATAATTTATTTCTATGTAAGTACATTCTTACCGGTCTACCGCGTTTATGGATCCTGCAAAGGATTCTGGAAGAATTGCATCTTCCTTTCTTTGAACGAGTTCTTTTTTTGTTAAGTACCTACATGGGGAGTTGGATTAATAATTATTAAACACAATTTGGTGGGTATTCTTTATCACTGTAATGAACATACTCCCTTTTCCATGTAGCTTTGTTAGATATTTCTTGTAAAGAGCGGATGTTATCATCGAGTACGTTGGACATTGTATTGCTCGCTATGTGGGAATATTATCGGCAATATGAGGATGAGAGAATAGCGTATTCAATGACCTGAAATTCGACAATTGTGGCAACCGCACCACACACGGCAGAAATAGTTTGATATTTTATCAAAATGGATGAAATATTTTTTACTATATGTGATATTACAACAAAATATTTTTAATTATACTCTTAAAAATTACTAAAAATTAATTAACCAAAATCGCTATACGCCACTAAGAAACTTTTCCCAGGCGCTGCAAAACCAAAGCTCAAGTTTAAAAAATTTACCTCAAAAATCATCTTTCGACTAATAATATGCCTGAAAATACCAAGGGCGTAGCTAAAATTTTATTTTGGGGGGTGCTGAAATACAGGAAGGTTATAACTGTAATAGTTTCATGAAAAAAGCTCACAAGAGACAAAATTACAACTAATGTCAATTTTATTATCGCTTAATTGATTAGAACAGAAAACGATATAATTAATTACATGGTACAATTAGTTCATCTCAACTTCGGGGGTGCAAGCCCCTTTCAGCCCCCCTCTGCTCGGTCTCGGCGTCGAGTTCTGTAAACTCTAAAAGGTGAAATTTACATTTATAAAAATCTTAATCTCCCACTAGAAAAAGGGTTATTTTTTTGTTTGATTTAAATATAAATTAGTTCCATGAAATGAATTGGTCCATCCGAAAGCATTGGTTGTCTTCCCAAAAAGGGATCTTCATCGATATTTCCAAAACTGTCAACGTTAAAGGTGCAGGTTATATACCTACGTACTAAAAATTCTAAAAAAACCACGAAACGTTGCAAATTATGGAACAAAGCAAGGTTTTTTTTTGGTTTAATATTCAATAATAAACCATTGTAATCGCCCTTGAAAAAAAAAAAAAATCTAACCCCCCCCCTGAAAATTTCATGGTTTACTTTTCAAAGGGGGGGGGGGGGGGGTTTAAAATCCGAATTTTGCAATAAAAAATTCGTCCGTCCGAGTACGCACGATTTCTCCCAAACGGCTGAAGCAAAAAAGCTGAAATTTTCAGAAAAAATCCATGTTTGTCCGGCGACGCCCTAATTCTTGCGCCAGCTCTCTCACTTAATTTAAAGTGCCCTTTAAGGGTTGTCAACGTTTTCTAAATCCCTAAAAACCTCAAGAAAAGTCATGGCGGCCTAAATTTGGACTCTTTTTGAAGAACTTTCTACGAGGAATCGAATGAGCCCTTCCCCAGATCCGTAGGTCAAACCATTCCCGATATATGGCCCGATTTACGGTGCCAACATTTGCGTTATTTTGGTTTATTATTGTTTTTGTTTTGATATTAGTAACCTAGTGGTGTAGTGACGTAGTGATGAAGCGATGTGGATACTGTAGTGAGTCCCTAAAAGGCTTTGTAGCCGATACACGGGTTGAAGCATTCTGATACGCAAAAATCAAATTCTTTCACTGGGGTTTATTATTCAATTGGCTTGCGTTCATGATTTGAATTTATACTAAGCTTTGGAGTGTAAAATTTCACAGGTGATAGAGCGATTATTGAATTTCAGGAGGCACACAAATATGATCAACTGATCAATCCAAATAGGTATTTTGGTCGAGAACAGATTTACGTGCTCAATACATATCTCCTGTAATTCAGTAATCGCTCCATCACCTGTGAAACACGCACACTCCAAAGCTTAGTAAAATTCAAATCATGAACGCAAGCCAATTGAATAATAAACCCCAGTGAACGAATTTGCAGCGTTTTTCTGTACGTTTACAGTACTAATTCATTTTCAGATTTCTATATATATTTATGTATTTGATTCAGTGAATAACGTCTAATGAATTCATTCAATGTCTTAGATCCACGATTCTTCTTATGGCGGAAGTAGTTCGGAAGAGGAGGAGGTGCCGGGGTTGTACGGGCATCAGAGCGCGGCCGCCAACGCCCTTCTGTACGTTGGCCTCGGCACTGTGGCCATCGGACTTGTCATAGCCTTCGTGGGCACGGGCGAAAAGGGCTTCAAGACGCTCGAACTGCGTCTCATAGGTCCTACACTTATCGCAGGTGATTTCATACGATATATCGATCGAAATTCTTTAAAACTAAGAAAAGGTATGTTATAGAGTGGTAGCATTCACTATTTTTACATTTAGTACTGGTTACTGGTAAATGTGGGGATTAACCAGAAAATCCTAGCATTTTCCAACAGGCTTAGTAAAAGGTAGCCCAAGATAAACCAACTGTCGTGCGGTACATGCGGTTTTTCATAAAGTTTTCGGGCTTTCACCAACAATATTGGGAAAAGCCAGGATTTTCCGGTAAATCCCACCTTTCACTGCACTATGGGGTTTTACAGTAACATAATATGTATATTATACATCCATAAGGTCTGGTAGAGTCTGGTAGGGTTGTAGGTAGAGATCCTTGGTTGGATGAGTTGGGAGCATTGAGGGAACTTTGGTTTGGACTGCATGTCAACCTCCCTTTACTCCCTGTTGTTTAACTATTCCTATTCCAAACCAACTAACTACAAAGCACTACAGGCCGATGTGGCCATTGGCTTCCTGCCAACAGGTGCGGTCATCCGTCTATGCGGACCTCCTGATTAATTCGCATCTCGAAAAAGTTGTTCGAAAAGGTTGTGCAACTTAACGAATTTGATAAAGGTTGGACGAAAAATAGCAGTTTTAGGCAAGACGGCTCCTCTGGAACTTAATAATACCAATTCTCTGGTAGGTAGGCTTTATACTTGCTACTTGCCACTCCCGAGAATGAATATTATGGATCTTTGATTTCGTGCAATTCTCGCGACTATTTTCATAGCATTCGGATGACGTTTCACAAGAATAGGTAAAACGGGATAGAACTTTGATCGTCCCTTTTGAGTTCCATCTACAAGAATCACATACATTAATGTTTACATTCTGGGTAGACAGACCGCCAGATACCTGCTCAAATTAGTAGGTATTTTGATGTGAGTAATAGCTATAAAATCACTCATCCATTTTTGCTTCCCAAATCTTTAATCACAACTGCTTCCAATTAAAAATCCATGAGAACCTTCCAGCAGTTTTCAACACAAAACCCCTTCTCGGGCGACAAAACTTGTTGGTTTTAGTTCTCACCCAAAAAACCACAAACGGAGAGGCAACATTTTGCCTGCCTTCCAGGATTTGATGTCCATTGCTAGATTGAACAGGAGGCGCGCAGCATGTTTTGGCATTTTGTCATTTGCCCAACCTGATAGTAGAAGCGTGACAGATCGAACAAGTTGGTCAAACACGAGGTTGAAGGATTTTGCATTTAGCGCGCCACAATGTGAATACACATCATTATGGGCTAGATACCCCTGATAGGTCGTTTCACACAAAGTACTTGTACAAAGATCTGAATTAGTCATCTGTAAAAGTAATTATAGCAGTGAAATTGAATGCAGCACTTTCAAGTTTATTCTCCCAATAACTTGAAGTAGAGTGACTATACGCTATGCTAATCTGTCATTCACTAGTTTTTTAGTCAAAGACTGATCATAAGAAGTTAATCTCAAGTTCAATCTGTGATGAGCAAAGTGCCTACAAAGTATGTCCACATTTTCAATAAATGAATCTCATTGCAGGGGGCCTCCTCTGTTGCCTCCTTCGCATCTTCCTCTGCGTCTGTCCAACGAGATGTCTGAAGCGGAAATTCAAGCGACGGAAAAAGCGTCACATCTCGGCCGAACTAAACCGCCACTTCGACAAGAACGAGTACTATCGCCACCTCCCGTTCAACGCTCGGACAGCCGAAGACTTCATGCTCATGGAAAACACCAATAAGAAGGTAGGTACCTTTACCATATCAATTCACTCTTCAAGCACATGTGCCAATTATAGATTTTTGCAGCTTTCAACTACTTACATCAAAAACTATATAAGTATGGTGGACCCAATGTTTTGATGTCCTTGAATTATGTGAAAGCCATTATGGATTATAGGAGGTTTTGATATAGAATAAATTGTTTAATATCTGGTATCCCAAATAATACTCAGTTTCATCCAAAACGTCTGGTTGGAGCCAGGGACGTAACTAGGGGGGGGGGGGGGGGCCCCCGGGCGCCAAAGTTAGAGGTGCGCCAAATAGGCAAAAAAGTGACAGCTTACCAAGTTCTTTTAAATATTATGACCGTTTGGAGTAAATTTGAAAATATTTACTAAAAGGAAAAATAATATAAATAAGGAATGCAATAGGCCTACAAGAAAGGACAAAGGATATAGAAAACGTATACTTCGCGAGGCGAGAACTAGCCTTGAGCGGCCGTATATGCAGGGTAGTTGACGAGGCGAGTCTACTCCATTCGAACTTTTGGTTTATATTCGCCAAAACGGCCTCCATGACGCCTATCCCAATATAACCACAGCTTTGAGAATTTTTCTTACAATACCCGTGTGTGTAGCATCGAATGAAAGAAGTTTTAGAAAACTGAGGATAATAAAAAACTACATCAGGAACTTGACAGGACAACAATGACTAAGCAACTTGGCCATCATATCAATAAAGCACAAAATAGCTTCAGCACTATCTTTTGATGAAATCATTAAAACATTTGCAGCAAAAAAGCCGGACAATTTTCATTTTAAAGGTTGTTTAGGGCTTCCATTTCGTACAAAAATGTATTTATCATCTATTAGTTTGTTAAATTTAATAAAAATTATATGGTATTTTACATTGAGCACTTGCTTACCAAACCTTCCTCCTTTTAGTAAAAGAGTTTATACATTGTGAGTAAATCAAATTAATTATATTTATATTTTGGTTCATTGGTATATTAAGATGGTATGAGTCATGAGATATCGGGTCTATGGGGGGCGCCAAATTTATTTCTTGCCCCGGGTGAAATACTGGTTACGTCCCTGGTTGGAGCTTTAAATTGTGAGCAGTTGAATTCAAAAACAACAAAAAAGGAAGTGAAAATCGGTTCACTGACTAGTTTTGAGAGGGGTAAGATTGAAACCATCTTAAAGATATTCTCTTTGGAATGGTACAACCTCTTGAGTTACTTTTAATATTATTGATAAGAGTAGATCGAAATAGGTAGGTGTAACTTAAGTCTCAGTATCCGTGGCGGCTCCTGAAACTCTGGGGGTGCATCGAGACCGTGAAGAACAACCACGAAGAGAACGTGCTCCTGCTCAGTGTTGCATCTCGCTAGTGGAGCAACCGTTCAAGGTGGAATTTATTCTAGTTGTTGTAAGAAGATGGGATGGAATTGTAATCCCTTCCAAGGGCTTAGGTTGGTCAATTACAATTGTCTAATGTTGACAATTATTGACCAAAATCGGTTATGTAGGCGGTCGGACTGCAGAGCCTCTTTAATGGGAGGTCTGAGCTAGACCACCTTGCTGGCGCTGGCCCCGAGATATGGAGGCGCGGAGTGGGGAGTTTAGATAGGTAATGTACCAAAGACTGTATCTAGTATTCACCTAGAAGGTGCTATCTAATACAGAATGTAATAATTTGCAGCGTAATATATGTAATAATTTGCAGCGTTCTTAATTGGAGTTGTACCTACGGTAACTGCAAGAAAGGTACACAGTACGTTCTCACATTTTCTCTCTTGCCTTTCAGACCAAGAAGAGAGTCTCCATCCTTCCTGCAGGACCTTCGACATCCGATCGACGGGACATTCCTAAAATCCTGCTTCCAAAGGAGAAAACTCCCGTCAAAGAAGGTAGGTAACCATACGAACTTCAAATAATCCATCGTATTCCGACCTCCATCGGTTCTGATCTCAATTGTGCGCATACTTCAAACGAATACAAGAAGAATACAGCTTTTCACATTTCCGATCCATCATTCGCCTACTTTCGGGGCTAGTGGCTTTCCCCACAAAAGCTTTGCCTCTGCTAATACGCCTTTTTTGATCTAGACGTGTACCACTCCTATCATTCTTCACAATTTTTATTCACGGTTGGCGAATACAATAATATTCATGAGTATTAAACGCTGAAATCATTTGGGTAACTACCAAACTAACCGATTGCGTTGGTCTATTCGTTCATGTCTCCCCTGAAATTTGAATTGTGATAAGTAATTCCAATGAACCTCATGATTTCAAACATAATTCCAAACTAATGATATGGTTATTGGAATATACAAATTTATTTTCATAAATTTGAATATGGAGTTCAAGGTGTAGAATCACGTCGAAGATTTAGTTTTAAAGGGAATGGAACGGTGTGAGTTCAATCAACATTTTCAACAAATTGTTAAGGAACAGAATTTCCCACCAATAAGAATAAGAATTTCTTCTAAGTTTAGAAGAACATGCGTCTTCAAATGGAGAAGACCAAATATTTTACATTCGAATTAATCCATAGACCTAAAACACTTAATTAAGCATTAAAGTAAGAGTAAAAGTAAAGTAAACAAGGAATTTCACCTTGGATTTTCGTCCGACTACCCGGAGGTGTCGCGGACGTCGTCAGCCGTCCTCCAGGGAGGATCGGAACTAGGTCTGACGATTTCGCTCGTGGCTTCCCATTGCCTCACGCCCCTGGGTTGGGAGCGTTTTGGATTCACGTGATATCGAGATCAGAGGTGAACTGTCTAACGACAGGACAGGTATACAACACTTGATAATCATTGGTGCCAGCCGGATTCGAACCAGGGCAATCATTACTCCGACTGAAAGTAAATAGCTAGAGGACTGACGCCCCAGCTCGCTCGGACAACCTGTCCCCTATTAAATTATATAAAGCAGCTTAAATTTAGCATTATATAAAAAAGTTAACACCATTTCCCAAGTGTAGGATAGAATAGAACTTGGTCTTAGAATGGTATGAAATGGATGAAACCACAACCTCCAGGAACAATCCTAAGACGAGTCCCTCTATTGACGATGTCTTGTTTCAGAGAGCAATCCTAAAAAGGAGGTCACTTACTTTATATCAGTAAGACTAGTGAAGAGCTAGAAAAACGCGAAGGTTGGTATTTACGGGCGAAAGTTATTTTCGCAGTAGAACACTCGCTTTGCTGCGTATCAAGATGAACGCAAGGTTCTGCGCGAAGTTAGATTAGATTTTAATATTGGAGTTTGAGGAAGGGACGTTTATCGTTGGCCTCAGGTACTGCCAGGCCTTTATTCCGCCTTCTTCTATCCGAAGTTTCGGTTCGCACATTTTTAAGTGAATGCGCTAACTGAATCACATTTTTATTATTTCATTATAATTTCCTCGACTTCGAACAAACCAACAACAGATTCCATAAAAACTCAATGAGTTCCCAATGGTATAAGATCACAAGATCTATCAAAGTAATGAAGATTTATTACACACCATATAGTAGGTCCTTACTACCATAAACAGGAAAATCTTCTGAATTTGCTTGTGAACGTAGTGGCTTATCCTACAATACGTCACATTACGAACTTAGATGATATATTATTATGATGGTAAGTATAATATGCTTGAGCACAACAATCATTATTTTTTTCGGTCTGAACATTTCAATTTCATAGATGTGTTTGAAACTCAATTTACAATCATAATGTTTTGATCAGAAAATTTGCTTCAGATAAAACGCTGCATGTCTGTGGATCGATCTGTTGTGGAATAAAAGGGGAGCGTGGAGTTACGTTTGACAAAGCTTATAGATAACATTTTGAAAGAACGCTGTCAATTCACACACGTGGGGTTATTATTTTTTTGAATGCAGGATTGCTCGTGTCATTGAGAGGTTTGTGAGTTCACTTTTAAGTTCAGAAATTGCGGTTATTTGCAATGGGGTGGAATTTCTACGGATCTTAAACGTAACCCAGTGGATTTTACGTCCTAAACTACTAGTTGATGACACCCCACTTGCCCAAGGAAAATATTTTCAATTCAAACACGTGGATTTATTATGTTTTTGATAGTAGGATTGCTCGTCTCGTTCTGAGGTTTGGAGGATCACTTTTAGGTTCAGAAATTGCGATTATTTGCAGTGGGGAGAATTTCTACTGATCTCAAACGTAACAAAGTGGATTTTGCGTCCAGAATTATTAATGAATTGCAAACCACTTGCCTTTCGGTATTTACTACCCTTAAATTAATATTCCTTTACGTTTTCCGCCTGACGCTTCGTGGTACCTACTACTTCAAGAACCGTATATACCCCGGCGTCACCTTCAAGAGGGGGTTGGTACCGTCTACCTCCACTTCCCTTATATTTGGATGGTTCACAACGGATTAGGCGGTTCACAGTTAACGCTCGTTACGAAAGCAATTATTAAAAACGTCCTGACTTACTATATTCCCGTTTTCTGTATTTCATACCCTCAAACCGAAATCAGAAGTGGGATTTCAAGTCAGCCTTTTGCCTATGTCAGCAAAAATCTCGGAAACTGCAGCGCATTTTTTATACTCAAAAACTAAGAAACATCTGAGGACCCTAATTGAAGTTGAAACGTTGATAATTTTTAAGCAGTCAGTTTCTGAAAATATTTTCACTTTAATTTCCACTCTATTTTCTTTGGTTTTTTAGCCCGATTTTGTAAAATTTGGTCCAGTAGTTTCGGAAAAAAGCTATGGACGGCGTAAGGCCACATTTTTTTCGATTTTAGAAATCTACATATCTTGAAACCGAAACCAACAATTAAGGGGGGGGGGGGTTAAAATTAAGGTTCTCATGATCGATTACAGAGCTTATTAATATAAAATAAGAACTGAAAGGTGCTAAACCTCTGGAATCCTCCCACATTTAATCGGCTCTCTAGGAGTAAACTTGGCGACTTCCTGGAGACAAAAACGTTAGGCAACAATTTTTTAAAACATCGAAAGATGAATCCCAGGGATAAAAGAAGCAAAAGTTTAAACGGCACGAATTGGGGAAAATATTAAATCCGGAAAAGGGTTTCTAGAGTATGAAATGGTCTATAAATAGTATAAAACATTTGTACGCAACATTTATGAATTATTTTTGTAATGCGGCACGTTAAAACAGTAGGCTCTTAACTACGACCACATAACATACCCAAGTTTCGCTCTCAAATTGTAATGTCTCCATGAAATCGGTAGGCAATCGCAAAGTTTATGTTTTCTATTGTTTATGAACCATTTCAAACTTGAGAAATCATTTTAATAATGTTCCTAATTTAGAATTCATTGTTGATATTTTTACATCAATTAGCTAGTCACGGACAGTATGAAACGAGTAGGCATCAATTTAGTAAAATTATTTACATCGACTTTTTCTCAAAAACTAAAAAAATGAAAAGTATTGGACACCTACAATTTGTAACTAAACAAAATTGGATTATTTGTAACAGTAATCAAAGTTTTGGAGTCTTTAGGAAATAGATGCCAACAATAAACCTAATTGCCATAGTTATTTTGCGCTAAGTGCTTGATTAAAAGTTATAAACTATCTGATTATTCATTAATTTTGTCTTTTAACCCAAACCGAAAAAGAAGTTATTTCCTTGCTGCTCCAGAAGATTTCGAACCACTTCGTCAATGTTATGTAGAACCGTATTAGTTGTGTGTAGGATAAATACGTTTTCGATTTATGTCCTAACGCACGTATCGAGTGAGTTTCAGAATACATTTCAAACCTACCAAGTAGACATTTCGGGGTGGAAGTGACCTAAATTTTACTTGAATACCAAAGTTGAGGCTCTAGTGATTTCTGGAGTGGACAGAATGGTGGTGTCTGGGTCACCACGCCCCTCCACAACAGCTAGGAACGAAAAATTCATCGATTCCAAATTGCAAACTTAATTCCACGCTCCTTTCTTAAAGAGCAACATACTTGAGTTCGATTCACAAATAATTTCTGTTCAATGGGTTTCGTCACAGTTTGTGAATGAAAACTGACAGTTTCGGCCCAAACACTGCTTTTTGTACACTATGTTTTTGTTTTCTTTCGAAAATTTGGTTAATGCACTGATTGTTTCGCTTTTGCCGCTCCCCCCTACCATCTGCTTGTTGTAGGGAACCTGATAGAGCTGAAGCCCATCCAGGGTGGAAGCTTCGAGGACCTGCCAAGCATCAGCAGTGAGGACTCGTTCCAGCTGGACCAGAGCCTGGCTCTCTTCGAGAGCGGCGATGGCGGTGGCAAAGGTAACAGTCAGTCTTCAGAGCGGCTCGCCAGGCTCAAATCCACGCTGACGTTCGGCGACTCCCTCGACGCCCCGGACTTCAATGCCAGGGACCACACGGTCTCTAGGATCGGTGCGTAAATCAACCCCCTTCCCCTCCCAACTATTCCCAGTGTGACAACTTACCAACTTCTGGAAACCATGCCAAATGGAATGAAACACCATTTTAAACCTAGTTTTCTCTTCTCCAGACGATTAACATGGAATCCAGAAGAGCAATTCAGCCCAAACATCACTGTCCCGATCACTGAAAAAAGGATCACTAAGGAAAGATTTACAGACTAACAAATTTTATGCTGTGCCAATACGATGTGTGATGGGTTGAAATACTCGTAGTTCTATCTTCTTGATTTTCAGCATTAAGCCCTCTCTGATCCAAATTCCCTGTGACCCTGGCATCACCTGGGAGCTGAAACATTCCTTCCGATGCCACTAATACGACTCTACCTTGATCAGATCCAACGACATCTCCCTAACCCAGTACACTGCCCGATATGTCCCTTTATTTATCTACCTGGATCCACCTCCTCATCCTTTCTGACGGATTCGAATAGCTAGAACTTCCTGATCATCGAGACGCTTTCAAGCAAAACTAGAGAATGGCGCCAGTTACTGGACGTGTGTAGACGTCATCGCAAGGCAAGATAACCTAATCAAGTTGAAAATCACTAAGCTACTAAATTGTGTCATGGATAGATGCTTGACCCACCCCATCAGCCAAGGAATCGGCCCCTATGATGAATAACATTTCCAGCTTAAGTACCTTGGAAGGTACCTAAACAATGGGTTAAGTGAGTTCAATTTCTGATACATACAATTTATTGAAGGCTAGAAGGTACGTAGATCGGCGGACAATCGAACTAATAAGTGCGGTGATCGCGAAATCATGCAGTCTAAGCAATTACATAAGCTTTAAGTTTAACACTACTGAGCTTTTCAACGAGGAAAATAGAAATTCAGTAGACTCGATAAAATCTGTATGGAAAGATAGTGGATACGTTCCAGGGCTTATCAGGTTTTAACTCCCACAGTCTTCAGTGATTACAAAATTGCAAGAAGAATCCTCGGAATTAATAAGGATGTGCGATTATCGTGAATTTATGGGTGGTTTTAGGTAAAAGGGATAAAAGTAGAGACCGCTGAATTTCTGACATTTTCCTTTTGACATTTTTGATTTTCTGAAATTTTTATTACGAATCCTATTCCGAAAAACAGCAGCATCCCAATCTAATAACTGTTTCCTATGCTTAAAAATGTAAGATCCGTCAAATCGTCAGGGGCTTGTCCTCTCCCCGGACGATCTTCCCAACATCAAGCTGGGCTGATCTTAGTGGTATTTTAGGTAGCTCTGCTCTTTACCATAGAGTACCGGAGAACTGAAAAAAAAAAGGAGCCGTCATTATTTTCCGAAGAGCTCATTTCGAGAAAACAAAGAAAATGTCGGTATCTCCGAAAAATTCGTCAGAAGCTTAAGGTTTTTGAATTTCAGCGGTAAAACAGAACTTCTGGTGGTTTTTTTGCTACAAAGTTTTCCCTCGCTTCTTAGCAGTTAGAAACAGACCCGAATGGCGGATAATCATCGAGTAAAACGAGAAAAATCCAAGTTTTGTCTGTCCCATTTCATTCACGCAAAGATAGAGCCTTGGCGATGAGTTCCATTCAATGGAATTCCTTTTAGAATGGTATTCTACATGAGTTTGTTAGCCGTGTTTGTTCAGATTTTTGTTCTTGAAAATTACTAGACAGCGTTGAAAGACAATGAAAATTTATGTGTTACACTTTGCGTTCGCTGACATTCATATCTGCGCAATTTTGATGAGTCGGAAACTTCGCGCCCTCACTGAAGGAGTTGTTTGCGATCGATAAAATCAAATAAGGGATCAAATTTTCATGAAATCGAACGTAGATCTCGAATATGGAATAAAAAAAGAGGGTTGCCATATTAGAAAACAATGTAGGGGAACGTTACGCATATTTGCGTACGTGCATTGCGTAACATATTAATATTTGGGACCCGTAGAAAAAAACATCCAGATTAAAAAAATATATTCTTAGTCCTAAAACAACGATTTTAGCAGGAGTGCGCAACCTCGCAGTTGTGCATTTTTTAGCACGTTGCGGACGATCAAAAAAATTGGTTGGGGGGCCAAATTTACATAAAATTGAGCGTAAAATCCGAAACTGCAATAAAAAATGTTTTTTTTTTTTAACCAAAGTTCGTGTCAATTGCGCGCGAGCTTAACGCTTAAAAACATTATGGTTCAATTCCTAGTAAGAAACTATGAAGATCACCGTTGGTCTTGATTTCTATGTTGCGATTTGGGGGGAGACTGATTCCTCTTGGCTGTGACACGCAATACACACCTATTATACTTAGTTGGTGGGAAAGCATATTATTCAATTCAACAAATTCAACATCGAAAAGCAGAATTGCTTAAGTTGGTTCTTCAGCCTATTATTTAAATCAGTCTTTTCCGTTTTTACACGTTTCTTGTTTTTGTGTGCTGTGTTAACTTGTATAGGTAGGTACGAACCTACTCATTAATTTTGAATAGGTGTGGAGAATAGATGTATTGAGATTTTGACTTGTCATATGGCAAATTCTTCTTCTTACATCTTATAAAGAACAAAACAAATGTTGAACGATTGATCGGATTTCAGACGAAGAAGATTCGGAAGCGACGGACTTGTATTCGAGTCATCAGGGCGCTCTCAATTCCCCGCTACTGTTCCAACACAACGACGCGGATGACGGGAAAGAACTCGTTCTCTGCCCCTCCAACCTCAACAATTCTTCTTCTAAAGAATAGAATGCAAAAAAAAAAAAAAAATAGGTGCATAGGTAAATAACAATTTTGTTACGAAATACGAACTGAAAAAGGGATCTGAGGGGCGTCTCCCGAACTGTAGACGGGCTATCATAGGAGCTACTGACAGGGGTCACACTTTATACCACCTGCATAACCGAATCGCTGGATGCTAAACACCCTTAAATGGAAAATTGAAACTAAAACTGGCTGGTACAGAGTTAGTAATTGTGATGAAATTTGCGTTAAGGGTTAATTGTTAAGTGTTTTACTAATGCCCTCTTCAAGTTAGACCAATTCTTAAATCTTATAGAAGATACCTTAAAGACAAATACCAGCATCGAACAAAATACTACTAGAGTGTATTATAGGCTGAACTAAATTTATCATATATGCCAGGTTTACCATGCAATCCACCAAAATCCATCAATTAGGTTCTTGTAGGTGATGTTTCAAAATTCTAAACACATAATTCCGAAACAACTCGGTGTTTCCGATAAAATATTTGCGTCTTCCGATGAAATTATACTTTTAATATCCACTATTAAAAGCCCTTCTCTACAATTATGACAAAAACCGGACAAGCATATTGGTGAAATGCGATAAAGCGTTTAGCGTGTCCAATAATATGGTATCATCAGGTTTGCTTCAGTCCTACTGACTGCTGCCATTACCATTCGAATCACTGGAAATAATAACTTAACCAAAACGCTAATAGGTTTAAAAACTATCGTAAATTGTGGGGTTGAACCAATTACCTCAAATAATTGAAAATTAATTTATTGTTTTTCAAGTCAAACAAGTCTCCACAAAAATAGGAAATTTCTTCATTTATGAATTCAAAGCCATTGGAAATACGCTACACGTAATTTCATCGGGATCCCCATATAGTTGAATTATAATTCAACTAATAATCATATAATTCAATTAACAATTATTAATACCTTGTAAGGTATGACTCACTACCTAAAATGCGAGTACCTACAATGAGGGTTTTCAATCATTGATTCAAGGTAACTCTAGAAGAACAAAGAGTTTTCGACGGAATGTCTGAAAAATAAACTTGCAGCAAATGTAATAGTTAATTGTAATCTGAATATGATTTCAAACAATTTTTGAGAGAAGTTCAAGTTTTCAAATTATCACGTGTGCATACTTCGAGTGGCTAGTCAGCCGTAAATCTGGGATATTAAGAGTTTTCGATTCATTTTGAAAAACTATTTAAGGTTTTAGGATTCAGCGATTTGGATACCAGAAAGAGATGTAAATGAACCTAATGTTTGATGTCATTAACGTTCGTAGGCATGTGAGCACCGGAAAGCAGCAAAGAATCATTCTTAATTACGCATATGTTTCCAACACTGTGGTTATTATTTCCCTATAGTACTCACTTGTCAGCTGAAGCTACCGTTGATTGATGGACCCGCTATTTAAGAGTTTGTTGACGTCAGTAAAATAAGTCCCCGTTTAGGAAACAGGGTTTCCCCTTAATAGTTTTGGATTGTTTCGAAATTTCGAGGAAGGAAATGTTCCTTGTACCTATACTCCATTTGTAAATTATTGAATAAGGAACGTTTAATGTAACCCCGACGGCCCTTTCATGGTCCTTTAATGATGTGGTTCTAGAATTTAATGTGTCAGTACATACCTATGGTGCAAATAAAGTTTACAACGGTTAAGTTTTTGGAATTAACTATTTTAAGAAAGCCTCGTGCGCTATATTGAACTTAGGAGAAGTTCGAAAATAATGAACATACAACTTCAAATTACTGTCAAGCGAAATCCAATTGTATCTCCAATAAGCTCGAGTGTATTCACAATATCAAAACACATCAGTCATTTATCGAAATTACTACACAAGGGGTAACCCAATGCCCAGATGAATCCAAGAACGTAGGAAGGGAGGTTAGGCACCAACTAACTAACATCTCCCCGCCATCGGGTGCGGTCATCTGGCTGAGACCTCCCCATCCTTACCACGTGGAGGTCCCTCAAGACCTCATCAAGCCAGCGATTCCGAAGAAGACCTCTTCGTCTTTTAATTTCCATCTGAGCTCGAAGCATCGTTTTTGGGCAGGCCTCCCTTGGCAAGCGGTAACATGTCCCAGCCTTGATGAATCGGACTATCTCTTCAAGCTTTAACAATACATCAATTTCTGCCTTGTGTCTAGTTCCCCAACCTTGACCTTCTCTGACTGCACCATAGATTCTTCTTAGGCTCATTCTACACGAGCGTGAAAACCGCGACAGGATTGCCGCGTCACCGCGCCGATATTTTGCAAACTACACGTGGCGGGTTCTCTAACTTCAGCATCTACAGTTGGTATAAATTAGTTACCTATATGGAAAAAATAGAATTGCCGGCACATAACGGATTTTGACCTAGGTTATGTTTACTGTGGTTAGGTTATTAAACAGTTGGAACAATTTGACATATAGTGTAGCGTGAATAAAAAAAAAATATTTAACCATCAGAAACATTGCGAGCAAATATTTTCATAAGTAAATTCTATATTAGCCTATTTACAACTTTAAGATACCACTTACCTCTTACATCTTTCTCCTGGGAGGAAAGTTCTGGGGACTCCCAGTCTTCGTACATCTCATGCCCAATTTCCCAACATTTGGCCTTGACATCCCGATTACTATAGTCCATACTTTTAACATTATAAAGGGCAGGCCGAGCCTCTATCTCGCAAATGAACTTTTCAGTGTCGAACATGTTTATCCAACAAACGAAACACTACCCAACTGTACAACAGACGCTACGCAGTTCAGCTGCCGCGCGCGGTGACACCGCTACGTGTAAAATGGCTGGGCGGGATTTCCGACGCGGGTTTGACGCCGACCTCGACGTCAACACCGCGCTCCCGCCTGCTGCCGCGTCCTTCCGCGACGTGAATCCCGCTCGTGTAGACACGACAATTTAACGCAATGGTTCCTGTCGAGCGCGCGGTCCCGACGCGGCAATCCCGTCGCGGTTTTCACTCTCGTGTAGAATGGGCCTTACAATCTTCCTCTCAAATACTCGCAGTCTTTCTCATCCTCAGCCTTCATGGACCAAACCTAAGACCCATACCAGGAATCTGTAAAGCCTCATCTTTGTTATCCTGGAGACCATACGGCTCCTGAAGAGTTTTACATTGGCATGAAATGCTCAGTTGCCCGCAATCATTCGAGAGCATATCTCATCCTGTACTTTATTCTTATTTGTCACCAACCTCCCTAGGTAGACGAAAGACTCGACTTCACCAAACTTATAAGTACCAAACGTCACCTTCCTGGGCACAGAACGGTGGGGATATCTTAACACACTTGGTTTTGCTTTCATTTATTCGCAGGCCCTTTTGCTTTCCCTCCACATGCAAAACCTCGAAACCTGTTTGTAGAGCATCAAGACTTTGTCTCATCAATCCAATGTCATCGACATATGCCAGAATTTGCCATGTTTTGTCGTCAGGAGGTCCTAATTTGTATCCACCTCCTTTCATGTCCAACACTGCTACCTATCATTTACTTCTGGTAAAGAAAGCCCAAATCCTTCTAGTCACAGGATGCTAATAAGATTTCCCCTGAACCCCACTAGCCTTGCCTGAAAGATATTTCCTGTAGGTTTCTTTAATGGAATGTAAGCAGTTCTGAAGTGGTGAAGCTGTAGCAGTAAGTCAAGCTGTTATGAGTTATGAGTCAACATACAGGAGCCTTTGATTGTGGTTTAATTGCTGGCTGGAAACAGATGGTACCAAGCGGGTCCATGCTGTAAACAAATGAAACCATTGGATTTCGAAACCTAACCACGAGGTGAACACACCAAAATTGCCACCACGCGACAATACGATAACGTTAAGTGGACATTGGGTGGCTCAAAAAGTTTTAACACCAGTGTGTTTGAAATGGACCACTCACAATATCACAATATGTCTGTGGAGATCTGGCCACCTGCCTTTCACTTTCTTTTCCCCTTGACCAGCATCGAATTGGGATTCTCACAACTTCAAGATGTGATTAGTAAGTTTAATGAGAAGACAGTCTTCCATACAGCTAACAACTTGTAACAATATGGCATTTTGTGAACAAGCTTCCAATGTAAACTAGTCTGCGAACTTTCGAAACAATCTAAAACACCAGATCACCTTCTAACTACCTACTTACGGTGAAAAAAAATCAACGAAGGGTGAATATTGACGAAGAAATTGTATATAATAGGTATTAAATTCCTTACTTTTCTACTATTGCAGAGTAAAAAAAACCATAAGATGCACTTTTCATGTTCCCCATCATGTTATAACTTTAAGAGCTTGTTTTTTTTTAACGAGAGGGATTGTAATTGTTACGACATTAAAAGAAACATGTACTACTACACATGTGTTTAGCGGTAATAAATTTATTGGGATCGGGCCTCATTTAAGCAATTTAATCAATCTAAATTTTTATTTAGAAAAAAAAGTGACAGCCTAACGAGTATGAAGTTCATATTAACAATGCTATTTTACAGCGTAATGGATTAATGAATAAATAACGAAAAATTAATATTATTTGATGCACCTCAAACTGGTTCAATGAAATTTATTAAAATTAATGAGGCCCAAGTTAAATTTCGAATCGTATTTTACAATACCTACCAAAAGTTTTCAAATTATTCCTAAACAATAATCACCATTAAAATGACACGCTAAAACATACGCCATTTTCGTTTACAATTATTTTTTATGGATTTACATTGTATTGATAACGCAGTAGGTATCATAGGAATGTTTCATGTCCAAGGCCTTCACGTTGTGCAGAATTATCCTAGTTGATTCGTCCAAGCGTGTCCTGATTTTCAGTCCGAATAAAATCAATGCATTCTCAAACATTAAGTGATACTATGTCAATTCCGTTTAGTTTTCTCTGGATAAATGAAGAACACATTAAAAAAATATTTAAAAAATGCAACCGCATGTCACAATTCTAAGGAAAACAATTGAAATTTGAAAATATTTAAGAAAAAATTGTGAAGTTATCCTTAGATTGATTTGAGCACGTGTAACGAAGTGTTGAGTCTCAAATTTAAAACAGATTTAGAACGACGAGAGTACACCGAACGAAAACCTCGCTGACATTTGAATAGTTATTGGGTAAACCTATAAAAGGTTTTAAGCTTATTTATAATGTATGACTTTTATCTGACTCCTAATTTACCACTTCAATGTCAATGTGTGGCATGTACCGTTAAAATTCCTGAGTTATCCCCTTCAATCATATATGCCTATGATTCAGCCTTCTTCCATGCAAGCAGGTCCAAACCAGTCTAACCTTGGATATAAACCGTAATCCTGTTTAATCTGTAAGCCTATATTAGTTAAACTTTAATTGACTAGTTATCCATCAAAAAATACACCGTTTACACGAAAATACACACGAGTCACACAATCACACATATTCAGGATAGCAAATGCAGTACAAACCTACCTCAAAGCTGTTTTACATTTGAGACTCTTCCTTGATTCTAGATATATTTGAATTTGAATTGATTTCGTCCGATAAAATTTCCGATCTTGAACAAAGCCTTGCAACCATGAAACTAGCTCTAACTCTCTCAAACCATCGAATTGAAAGAGAAAGAAACACTTTTCTAAACGAGGAAAAATATTGATTTCCATTGATTTGAAGTAATAATTTGTATGCGCTATTTTGTAAAGGGGTTTTAAAACAAGTGTTAGTTAATATTTTTGACCATGAACCGAAACCGCTATGCATTTAGTAGTTGACTTTATTGTAATGCATTAAAACAAATTGTTTAGTATAAACCTAGGGGAATGAGAAGAGGGGAAGGGGAGGGGCAATTTTCATTGATTTCATTTCATTGTTTCCAGTAAAGTGGGAAACCAAGATAATGTATAATTTTATACTGCGATTAGATCTATTTGTATGCCTTGTTTAGTGTGTAAGATGTATAAAATTGTCAATACGGAAATCTATAAATACCAGCTAGTAAATAGTTGAAAAATGAACATTGAAAATAAGATTCGCAAAATCCTTCAAGAACTGTTCAAATGCACTAACATTGGTCTGCTACATATAAACATAAGATTTTTTCACGAAAAGATTTTTTAAATTTACATTATATGGGATACAACCAAGCATAAAGAAGAATGTCGATGTTCAGTTTATACCATTTGAATGAGCTTGTAAGGAAAGGTATTACAAAGCTGTGTTGGTATGTCCAGCTTGTGGTTGTCTAGAGTAGTGTATACTGCATGTTTTTCATAATCTGCGTACTTTCTTTGAGAATTATAGGCACATAATTCATTATAATTGTGGAGTAAAGTGGATTTGTCGGAGGTGGGTGAATCTTGTTTAGTGATTGAAATTGATCGAACTAAACTATTCATCAACAAAGTAGGCTGCACAGGTAAGGCATTAGTGGATTCTCCACAATCAAATATTAAAACACTTAAAAATGGTAATAGTTTGATGATATTAAAGGTTCGTTCTAATCATTTTACTGCATTCACAAGTTATGCAAGGTATAGGTGACATTAATCACAACTGATACCTACAAGAACCCAACAAACTATACTACTGGAACGTAAGCGTTGAACATGCAGTCCGAAGGGT
Source organism: Creontiades dilutus (assembly GCA_031894815.1). NCBI lineage: Eukaryota > Metazoa > Arthropoda > Insecta > Hemiptera > Miridae > Creontiades > Creontiades dilutus. The sequence goes on along the minus strand of JAVIWC010000762.1, from coordinate 11,736 downwards.
TGAGAGATTCCCCCACTCCTTGTGTGCTTGTGAAATCATTGAAACAAGTATAATTTCGAGAGATTTCCTCTGATTTCGATGAAATTCTCAAGGAATATGGGAGTTCGGCAGTAGAGGGTCCTCTGTGAATTTCACTACTAAAAAATCAATACAAAAAATTGAAATCCGTCAACCATAATTTTCCAAGGTTCTAGTGGTCAGATCGTGCTCAACTTTGGAGGGTATTTGTGGAACACTCGTCCATTAATCTCATATTAATCATTGTAGCACAGGCACAGAGAGATGACAACAATTGTTTCTTCAAAATCAAATTTTTCTCTCGCATTTTGCGTTTTACACCATTCTGAACATCTTACATTTGGTGTCTGTCTGTGTGTGGCTGTCCTTAGAAGCCTGGTTCTTACAGTTTTTATCCCATTTCCACGGCCTTTTTTTTGGAAATGTGCAGAAATGTGCTCTGTGAGTTTCATCTCTCACAACTCAATATTTCACTCTGCGCAAACACAGAACTGAACATCAGCTTTTCACGCACAAGTCGTCCAATTTCGCTGAATTTCATTGAAAAAAATTGTTTTTCTCCAAATTTTGTAACTAGAAAAGGAGGGTTTGTAATCTCTACCCGATTTCTAGGCAATTGTTTCGTTAATGGCTACTGCACATGCGCTAATACAATATCCTTGAACCTAGCTTAAATATTTCAATTTTAATTAAATTCGGGTGACCATTGCTGGGGTTGTGCAGATTAGCCAGCGGATGCTTCTCAATTAATACCATTGACCATTGAAATCCATTAAGCTTAATTTTTCTGATGATTTGATCACCCCTTATGAGTTTGACATTTTACACTCCATTTTAGTTTACCATTTTCCCGACCAAGCGCAACCATAAACAACATTAAACACGTGTACTTGCTTTGCTTTTTGAACCGTTGTAAACCACTATCTGGTGTTAGGTGAAAATCGTTTTAAACTGTAATCGATTATATTTGAGTGACTTTGTCACGATATGATGCAAATCCTGTAATCTTGGGAAATAGGATGAATCATCCCCCCCAATGCATGTCGCTAACAGTTTTGGAAAAACACTGATACCAATCTCTTAAATTTACCTCATTGTGGAATAAATTAAGCAATTACTCGCTTTCCATGCGTTTTATTGGACTTACTAAGACTGGGGACAAAGATTTTCAAACATTGGTACTCGTACACAAACACTAAATCAATCAAACATAACAAAAACGAGTTATAACAACTAATAAACAATGGGAAAAGGCATTAAAGAATATTTTTCCAATCATTTTTATCAACCAAAGTACACAGTTGTTTTGGTCAGCATCGCCATTACTTAGATGATCTTTAAAAACAGCATTTTGGAAATGGCTGATCGAGTTCAATATCATTCAATGTTATGTTTATATATTTGTTGTTTTTGGCATTTCTGTGCTGTGATTTATCTATAGCTTGATGTGAATTTTGAACGGAATGGCGTAAACAATGAAGTATAAACAATAAAAATTGAGAGAAAATCAAGGCACCAGCCTGGGGAAGCCCACATGAAGTGGGGAGAACAACTCCATCGCTCGGGGCTTCTTCTGACCTTCTTCAACATTGTTTTGTTGTTATTGTTGTTACGCGGGCCCAGGTTACAACATGATCTACGAAAAAATTCAGTGTTGCCACAACACCCCAACAGGAGATCCCTCGAAGTTTCGGCTTTTCCCGTTCACATGGCGCCAAAATATTAATGAGCGAACCTTTTTTATTGCAAGCCCCTCGTAGTTATTGTTGCAGGACTATAGTTTGTTGCAAGCAGCATCACTGATCTCCCTTTACTCATTTCATACGCATTCCTCAAAAATGATACAAAAATAGAATTTAAAAAAAAAAAAAAAAAAAAAGCAAAATAATTCAATGGATCATAACGGAATTTTATAACAATCTCTTAAAAAAGTACACATTTTTAATTTTTAATACAGCTGAATGATTCATCAGATGGTTCTAAGCATCAGCTAGTCTGGGTACCCTTTTAACGGACCAATCGATCTAATTAATAACACTATAAAAAGGCGTACCAAACGATTTTATTACTCATCAGAAAAACTATCCAAGAATCGTAGTTACGCACATCAACCGCAAAGAATTTTTAATTACCGTCTCTTGAAGAAGATATATGAAGAAGTGTTCAAGGCCAGAGAAAATTTCTTGTATAATTTTATATCGTATTATGGGTTTTTTACCTTATGTACAAAAATCACTGCCAGCCTAGTGGTCTATTCAGTTATTTAAGTTTAGAATGAGGATATTTTATAAATTGATTTTTGTGCAATGAAGACAACGAGTATATAGTAGCACTGAAGTCTTTAACCAATAGTGACAGATTGCTGATTTAAATTGAAGAGATTTCCAAATCCTGACCACCTTGTTTAGCTTGTTAACCAGAAATGAGATTTTTGTTTTCCTAATTTTAAATAGTTTTTTTTAATGCTATTAAAGATTAAGGTACAACCGAAAAAGGGGAACAGTCGGTATACAATAAACTATTTACGAAAACTATTATTTCTGTTATAGAGCTGAATGAATCGAAGAGCGATGAAGGAATTAAGTTTGAAGTACGATTATATGGCACCTTAGCTTCATACTAATACACCATGTATTTTAAACAATATGAATGTGTCACAGTAATTGATTTTAACAGTTCAGTACGTTGCGGATAGGTGTACGAGAAATTAATGTATTTCAGAGGTATTTGCATGAAGAGTGGGAGAGGGTGTATTTACCCATTTATAAAATGTTCTATAGAAGATCCATCATTCCTTGAAAGGTTCCGACAATTTAATCATTCATCATTGGTTTCAGCACATGGTCATTATTTCCGTTGTATATAATTACAGCATGTTACTATGTATTACGAAGAGAAAAATGTACATAATGCTAAACAAGAATGTTTCATAAATATTACTGTATTTAGATTATCATGTGAAAGGTGTTATATCCTTAATAGGAGACGCAGAATAAAAAATGTAAAATGTAAATAAAAGTTAAACTATTGCGAATGATTTTCAAAAGAACACACCCGAGCTTACAACACTATACAAGAAATGGGAAATTCGCAAGAATTTTCTATTTTGAATTCTACCCAACTGTTCTGCAATACGGCTAAAATGTAACCTGCATAATCTCTATTACCACCGAAAAACTCTACAAATTATTACAGAGAGGTTCATAATTTCTGCATTTGATGGGCCTTCTAAGAAAATCACTGAACTATGTACATTAGAGATGGGCAAAATATATCGATCTAAGAAAAGATCGATCTCTTTGTTCCGATTAATCAATTTTTGAATCGATCTGATGGAGGTCTGATTTTGGTTTATTATTCAATAATAAACCATTGTAATCGCTCTGGAAAAAAAAATTCTAACCCCCCTGAAAATTTCATGGTTTACGTTTCAAAGGGTGTAGAATCCGAATCTGCAATAAAAATTTTTCTGTCCGTCCGCCGTACGCACGATTTCTCCCAAACGGCTGGAGCAAAAGATCTGAAATTTTCAGAAAAAATCCATCCTGGTCCGACGACGCCCCAATTCTTGAGCCAGCTCTCTCACTCAATTTAAAGTGCCCTTTAAGGGCTGTCAAAGTTTTGTCAAATTTCTAAAAACCTCAAAACAAGTCGAAGCGGCCTAAATGTATACCTATTTCAAGAACATACCATGAGAAATCGAATGAGCCTCTCCCCAGGTCCGTAGGTCAAACCATTCCCGATGTATGGCCCGATTTATGGTGCCAACATTTGCGTTTTTTGGTTTATTATTGTTTGTTTGTAACCTAGTGATGCCGATAGCGTCGAGTTGTAGTGAATGTGGATACTGCAGTGATAGCCGATGTGGATACTTGTAGTTTATAGCCGATACACGGGTTGAAGCATTCTGATATTCATGAAACGCTGATAATATATAGGTAAATATTATTCAATATTATTACTGGGGTAAATAAGTATTCTTTCACTGGGGTTTATTATTCAATTGGCTTGCGTTCATGATCTGAATTTCTACTGAGCTTTGGAGTGTGCGTGTTTCACAGGATAGATTATTGAATTTCAGGAGATATGCACGGAGCACGTAGATCTATTCTCAACCAAAATACCTATTTGGATTGATCAGTTGATCATATTTGTGTGCCTCCAGAAATTCAATAATCTCTCTATCCTGTGAAACACGCACATTCCAAAGCTTAGAAAATTCAAATCATGAACGCAATCCAATTGAATAATAAACCCCGGTGAAAGAATTTGCAGCGTTTTGTAGAAGAGCGATCTTTTCTCCTCGAACTCCGATTTCGATCTATACCGTTTTGCGCAAGACGACTGTTCTGGCGGCTGCGGCCCGTGCCCGTCCGCCACTTCAAAAACCCGTGTCAAATTTTTCAAAAAAATAGTAACTTCTTTACGTACATTTTTTAATTTCCTCTTCTGAATAACAATATTGCAATATTTAAGTAGAATTAAATAACCTTATTTTTGGTCTCCCTTCTCACATCACTTAAAGAAACCTCACTCAGGGACAAAGGTATGGAGTGGCAAGGGGTCCAATCAACCGTAGAGCTGTTGGCAGGAAATCCTTACCGCCTTGTGTTTTAGCGGCGTTTTACTGAGCTCGTCTTCACTGTGTCCGCTTTAACCTAACCAGCGGATATGCCGTTTTGTCGTTGATCACCTAATCTTATTAGTATTTTCATTACAACTTATCGAATTATTGGAAAATGTAAATTCGTGAATGGTAAGATTGGTCTTTTAGGAATGAAATGCCGTATCAATTAGGTTTCTTAGTGCCGTATTAGAGGAGAAATATTAGTTGAAAGTCGGAGGCGTATTTTCCCTTGCCACTCCATACCTTTGTTCCTCCCTGCCTCACTTGCAATGCCACTCAAATAATTGAAATTGAATCTATAAAAAAAAAGTACAGAATATTTCATGACTTTAAAAAAAGTCAGAATCCGATCAGATTGGAGTTAAGATTAAGATTAAAAGGCTAAATAATAAAGGTAATAAGGGAATAAAACCACCACAAAAACAGAAGATAGGTAGAACCCATTTATATACGAATGTACATTTAGAAAGAGCTTCAATTGCTTTATCCTTCACTGTCATTACACCGAGGTAAAATCATTGGATGAAGTTCTGATAACAGCACCAACATGAATGTAAAAAACAATGTCGCTAACATAAAATATTTTCTTTAAAATGTATTGTTTCAAAATGGAAACCCCATACACCTGTTTCCATCCATTATTCATCGTGAGGAATCGCAAAAGTTGCGGAATTCTCATGGTAAGGAATGAACACGATAAAAAAGGGATATTTTGCGCAATTTTTTCTTGAATTCTTAATGAAATCATAATACAAAACGTTTGACGGTGCAACACACTGCCTAAGGCGTGTTGCAGACAACAGTATTGAGAGAGTACAAATTCAGTATACAATTACCTTTGAAGGCTAAGGTTCTAGTGGAATTCATAGGTGCTTAAATCAAATTGAGTGATAATGCATCAATAAACACTGTACCATTCTCGAAAAGATGTCGTTTTTAGTTAGGTATTCCTTACCTCCAAGATCGTCTTCGACTATCAATAAATTGCACTGAAACTTGTTCGAAATCCCAATGAAATTCAATCCCAGTTGTCATCCATCGGATAGTTTTGACTGATCAATTCGTTGGAAACGGCTTCGAGCGAGTTAGTTTCAGGGGCTGAAATATAAGGAGCGGAACACCAACAACATTAGTAATAAAGTCAAGCACAATACGCGCTTTTTCGATTTTAGAGTAGATGCTTCAGAATAGATATTGGGATTGTTTGTATGAAATTACAGTGAAAGTACCTTTGCCATTGTTGACACCAGCGTTCACTGCATGACTGTAACAAGAGAAACCAAGGTGATAGTTTTGACTAAACAATGAATTGGACTAGACGTTAATTTCCGGGACAGCACTACTACCCCAACCTCCACCGTGACTGGTAGTTGAAGCGCGAAATTATAAAACTAGCCAGGGTGCTGGGTAAGACCTTAGATCAACTCCTAGTAGTGGTAGACTACTTACAGGGTCTAAGGGTAAAACAGCGTCAGTGTTTTGTGTTTATTATTCTTTGAATAATAATAATTATTATACACCTGAGGTCGGCTCGGAAAAATGAGAGCAGGAAAACAACAGCGAAAAAAATAAGGTGATGGTGGTTTTTTAGGTAATAGAGAGTTCTAGGATTTTTTTTTATCCGCCAACACCAATACAAATCAAGGAACGGTTTCCGGAAAATTCAAAATAGTTATTCACTAATTCAGCATTAAATCAGTTGTAATGCAAGTAGGACGGTTAATATCCTCATTAAAAATTTGTACGATACCATTGAGCGATCCTCCAAACGAACGTATCTTTTACCTTATCGAAAGTAACCAGCCATGGGGTAACCTAGTTGTAAACTCTTTCGCATTTTTCCGCCAAACATCCGCTTTTTTCTGGAGTAAATGTGACATGTCCTCTATTAAATTGGAACGAAAATGTACGTCATCCTCGCTCATGTTGTCCATGAAAATCTCCCAAAGAGCCCAGTATATAATACTTTGTAGGGATAAGGCAATTTTTGGATTATAGGTTTGTACGCATTTGAGGTGGTCTAAACACAGATTAGATGGTAAGAAATATTTTTTTGTTGGCCTTGCTTGGACGAGCATGAAGGCCCACAGGCCAGTTGAACCCAGTGACTGGAATGACAATCTTTGAGAGAAAATGGAACTATCCAAACATAGCCTTGTTAACGAAAAGTTCGTGGAAATTGAGATATGATGTTGGTAAAATTTTAGAATCCTAGCCAAGTATGTCCAAATCGTTTTGTATAAGGACCAGCCCAAATGAATAACTGAGAAGTAACTTGGGTCGAGAGTCAAAAAACTGTGATTGTCTATTTACATGTTTTGACAGTGTTCATTTTAGGCAATAAAGTATAAGATCACAAAGAAACTGGGTGGTGCTATTGGTTTTATTTCCCATATTTCCTTGGGGCCGCTTGAATATTTTTAAAATGGGGAACATAACACAAAAAAGTCTTCCACCCAAGGGTTTTCATTTTGGAAAAAATCTCATCGAAAGACCGAGTGATCCGAGTGATCTTGTAAAATATCAAGAAGACTGCTTAGATTTCTATAGTGGTAGAAAGCAAAATGTACGTGACAACTTAGATACGGATCAGAGATACCACTAGTTCAGCTGAGTTGGTAATAGTTATTATACACCATGAGGTCAGTCGGAAAAATGAGAGTAGGAAAACAATAGCGAAAAGATAAGATGATGGTGGTAGCTAGGCAATGGCTACCAAGGTTCAGATAAGATGGAAACCGGCTCCCTGCAGAGGTCAGGGTAGTAGAGCTGTCCCAGAAATTAACGTCTTGTATGAATTGGTGAACATCGATGATTGGCTATCACACTGATGCAATTTCGTGGACAACTTCAACGCTGATTCAAACTTACTGAATCAAACCTGACACCAATAACGTCCATATTCCACTAATGGGGAACTGAAGTCTATCAGAGTACATGCACAGTATTTCCAGTTAATCATCGAAAACATTGAACTATCAAAATCAGAAGAGTATATTTCATTCCATTTCAAACTAGATTGAGGGACACTTTCACCATACGGGTTAACGAAGATTAGCTAACCTCAAACAATAGTGAACGCCAACTCGCGCAAATTCAGCTTCAATATTCAAAACTCACAACAAAACCAACGAAAACGATTAGGTCATTTTGAAATCACTAACAACGGAGATTAGCATAGCTATTTTCATTTTCCACCCTGACTCTTATTTGAGTTTTTAACCTCAAAGTAATCTGAGAATACACTCAATACGTTAATATTGGCTACCCATTTCTAGTACCAGCAATCAGTACTTACTCGGGACGTGTTAAGCGGTGCTTTTTATTTCGATAAGGCGTATCTTCTGTCTCCTGCTTTTGACCACTGCCTGCCACCAACTTCCTCTTCGCAGATTGTGGCACGGGAGAAGAAATCGACGAAGTAGGGACAGATGACGGCACAGCAGATCTGAAAGACGCTTGAAACCGGTCGTAGGACGAAACAGTGACACCAGGCAGTTTGGGCGACTTGGTCTCTAACAATTTTCTGGCCCGGTCTGTTTCTCGGCGATCGTGAAGCCCTACCCAAGCCGTCGTGTCATTGATCCAAGATATTTGAATTGTACCTAAAATGAATTGAACAGCGAATTTGAAGTTCAAATACGTCGGGGGAAAGCTTGAATATAAAAAACATGATTCCAACATTGATGATACAACCTACCAAAAGGACTGAAGAGCTCTTGCAAGTGTTGGGAGGTCCATGTTTTCGGAAATGTCACATGGAAAACGTGATCTCGAGATGGCTCAGCTAGGAGAAGAAGAAAACGTTTTGATAGATAAACAATCTACTCGTTTTTTGTTGTTTTTAGCCATAATCAACTTTTCAATTATATCCACCAGGAATACATGATTTTTAGAAAAGTTGATTTTTCAATAAGATATTTTCAACGAAGTCAAATTATTGATAATGCGTCGAGCTTAATTTAAAACAACATTCTACATCCAATAGGCCTAATTAAAAGGAAGAACTTACGATCTTTTCCTCCAAGGTAGATGCAAGCGTCAGGTATCCGCATTAAATACAGCCTATACAATAAAATAAATAAGTAATAATAATGACAAAAATCACAATAAAATGACAGTAATTGTCAGAATTAATTTTACCTGTGTTTTCCAATAAGGAATTAAGAGCAAATACTGTAAAAAGTATTGGATGAAGACCCATTATCGACATTAAAAGTAATAAATTGATAGCTAAGTTTGAAAACAATAGCTTGGGATCACAGAATTGTCACCACTACTGTAATAGGAGATAAGTGCTGGGACCTGCTCATTTTAAACAGCTGATGATGCATATCGTTTAAAACCAGATAATCTTGCTGTGATTGATGATTTAAAATGTAGTCATTACGATTCTAGTCAGTCATTTCAATAAGTAATATTAATTGAAAATTTTCTTGCAACATGTAAGCATTTTTTTAGGGGGACAAGGAGAAATTATCTTCAACTCATATTGAAATGAAATATCAAATCCAGTAATTAGGTGTCTGTTCGAAATATGTTTCCCACACACATATTGAACAAATATGTTAACAAAAGGTTATCAAATCTCAATCTAATCATAATCTCAAGGTTATCAAAACAAAATATTTTCTGATAAAAATCCTTTAGAATAAAAAAATTCAAAATATGAGGTATGTTTCAAGTGTTTTTTTTTTTTTTTGTTTTTTTTTTTTTCAGGCATACTAATGGAGAATTGACGGGAATATTTTTGATGTAAAAAAACAACTACATATTAACATTATATATTTCTTGAAAAGTCGATCAGAAAATCATGTTACACAACTTTTCCCACTACAGCTGAGTTCAGTCAACGATTTTGAAATTTTCTATTGTTATTAAACCGCATAAAGTAGGAGTCAACTATCTATTTTTTGATTGGCACCTAGCGATTATACTCCCTCGTTCCATGTTGGAATGACATTACACCCAAAATATTTTCTCTCTGTCCTCCAGAGGCCAAAAAAGAAAAAGTTGCAAGGCTAAACTTGCAGTTTGCAAGTTGCAAGCCCTACACAGTATCAAAAACGCTGCAAATTTTAACACACGGGTAAATTGTTCTTAATAATGCAGAATCGTGAGATTTAGGGGTCACTTATGTCCAAAATTGCAATTATTTACAATGGGTGAATTAATACTGATCTGATGCGAAACCACCACCACCATTTTTGAGTACAAAATTGATAGGAAATGACAATCCAATTGCCTGTGTCAGTAAACACGTTGAAGATCCGCAAGTGGAGTCCGTATTTGAAAGAGTGGACATTGCAGATTTGGAATTTACACACCTTGAAATGACAACACTTGAGCTGGGGTTATACAAAATTTAGCTACACAATCACAAAGGCTTTTTTATAGACAATAATAAACCAGAAGTCCTGAAGACGGGCTGAAGAGTTTGTTGAAAGTTCTGAAGATTCAACAAAATTCACATTTCAGACTGATTTCTGACTAATTGAACCATCTTAAAAGACGTTTTTGGTACGTTACAGAGGAGGGAAATTCAACATTATTTCAAACGGTGTAATAAAATCCGAATTTTCTCATGGACTTAATAAAAAGTCCAGTCAGTGAGTTAAGGTCGAGGTCAAGAAGAAAACCTTGGAAGTAAAAAATCGAGGATTTTAAGTGGAGTAAAAACGCGTTATAGGGCTATAGATTCCTGGCCTGCAGCATATACCAAAGGTTAACACCTTGCACAGAGAATATATTCTGAGCGTATTGTCGTCCCTAAATGGAAGAAATGTTGCTTAATATCAACGCACGAACGTACCTGTTCACGATATTGTTGAGTAAAGGTGAATTAATGCTGTGCAATTCATCGCTTTCTGATTCTGTAAAATAAATAATATTCAACTACAAATAAAATCAGGTATATTTGTAGCAAAACCAAGTGTATGACAATCGTCAAAATTAATTAACAGTAATACACAGCTTCGGAAAATATATTGAAACCAAAACGAACGAACCATCTGATTAAAAAGAAGAAAATAAGCAACCTACCGAGGTACCTCAGAGCCGACAAGAAACAAACGCCCGTCACATATGCGTCATATCCGGAGTCGTGATATTTTTCTGAACACAGTTTAAAACTTCGGTCTTCTTCGGAAACTAAATAAAATGAAAAAAACTTTTGTTAGACAATAAAACAAGGCCTTCATAAAAAACAATTATGGCACAATAAACCAAGTAGAAATTGGTATGGTCAATATAAAAACATTCGGAAATTTGTCCCCCAAATAGCGCAAAAAATTGGAACGTAAATTGCTAAAACAAAATCTATAAAAAGACACAACAACTGTTTTAAATTTGAAAATTATGTTGATATAGAAAATTTAATTTAGAAAAAGTGTTTTTTCAATCAATTTGATCAATTTCTGGAGATATTATTATAAAAAGCTTGACACATGCATGCGAAGAGCTGCACTCCTAAGGGTATACCTGATACAATGTGCGAAGGCAACTCACATTTACGAAATTCGTTTCAGAGTGCATTTGAACAAGTTACAAATAAATCTAGAAGAATCTAAATAACTAAAAACGTAAAATTAGCAATCATGGGCTACAATCTGTGCACACACCCATTTGAGGTGGAGCACCCTCAAGCATTCGAAGTTCCATCACATTTCAGACGAAGTGGCAATAACAGACCATTAGATTCTATAGCGAGGGCTTCAATGTATGGGAGATGTCCTGCTGGTGTTGCCTACTTTTATGGAATAAAACTATTCTCCGCTAATTACAATACTCATAACCATATAATAAATGCGGGAATATGCTTTTCATAGATATAACCTAACTGACAATAAGTGTCACATATTTATATTGACAGGGAAATGGACCAGGGTCCGTCTTACAGTAATCATTCGCCATTTTTTGGAAAGCCATCAATTTATGCACAAATTATAAACTGCCAACACAGGTGTAAATATGGTGAAGCTGTGGTATCCCACCTGAGTAAAAAGAACTTGTGGAAGTTTTTCCACATTTGAAAAGATTGAAATGGGTAGTTTTTCACATTTGAAAAAATTCAAATGGGAAGTTTTTCACAT
>JAVIWC010000760.1:0-19606 GCA_031894815.1 Creontiades dilutus | reverse complement strand
ATTAACATTCACGGGTGTTTTTCCTTTAAAAATCCTTTTATGTAAGGGAAATGCTCAGATATCGAAAATAGGATAAATTCTAGAGCCATTCGTCCAAGAAAAACATTTTTATGACGTTCTGTCCCTTAGCTGTATGGTTCCAAAGTTAAGTGCACGGTATTACCCCTACGTTTCAAAGGGTGTAGAATCCGAATCTGCAATAAAAAATTTTCTGTCCATCCACAGTACGCCGTACGCACGATTTCTCCCAAACGGCTGGAGCAAAAGATCTGGAATTTTCAGGAAAAATCCATGTTGGTCCGACGACGCCCCAATTCTTGAGCCAGCACTCTCACTTAATTTAAAGTGCCTTTTAAGGGTTGTCAAAGTTTTGTAAAACCCCTAAAAACCTAAAAAAAAGTCAAGGCGGCTCACCATGTCCAAACCATTCCCGATCTATGGCCCGATTTATGGTGCCAACGTTCGCGTTATTTTGGTTTATTATTGTTTTTGTGTTGATATCAGTAACCTAGTGATGTAGTAATGTGGATACGGGAGTAAACTCCTAAAAGGCTTTGTAGCCGATACACGGGTTGAAGCTTTCTGATAACCATAAAAAACGCTGCAAATTCTCCAATTTTTGGGGTTCATTATTCAATTGGCTTGCGTTCATGATTTGAATTTATACTAAGCTTTGGAGTGTGTATGTTTCACAGGTGATAGAGCTATTATTGAATTTCAGGAGGCACACAAATATGATCAACTGATCAATCCAAATAGGCATTTTGGTAGAGAACAGATTTACGTGCTCTATGCATATCTCCTGAAATTCAATAATCACCTGTGAAACACGTTCTGTCGTTCTGTTCCTTATATTCGATTGTTTCTGTGATTTTTAGTATCAGATTTTTGCGATGGAGGGAACTGTTAGTTCGTTGAATTGTGGCTCGAGAAAACGACCAACTACCTACAAAGAGCGGTGTAAGGCAGATCATAATCTTATTTTTCTGGAACGTGAAACAAAACCATTTGACCACAACCCGACGAAGTTCAATTGCATAGCTCTCACCTGGAAGGATATTTCCGAAAACGGCATTGTCTCTACGGCAAAGTTGGTACAAATAGTCAAGATCTGTACCTTGCTCAAAATATTTCAGGGTATGACCCAGCGAAGCGTCGTGTTCGTGATGCAAGAAACATTAAAACTGTGAGCCTAATATTTCCATTAAATATTTCAAAATTCTTTGTCTATGTATTTGTTGCCAGGTACAAGCCCGTTTTCCACCAAAAGGGAACTTATCCAAATTTTACACCAAAAAGGATTTCATCCAAAATTGAAATGGCCATAACTCTATATAGAAACTATTACGAGAATCCAAACATCTGTTAATTTGATAAGTGGTCCAGGATCAAAATTATTTAGAAACCCAGAAAAACCAATTATTTTTACAAATGTCGTAGAACGCTTTTTTCGATTTTCCGAAAAAAACCCCAAAGTGGATAGGTATAAGCCTTTTTGAAAGTAAACTCCTGAGTTGTTTCCGCTTATCCCACGCCACCGTTTCATTGCATGACATCATTATTTTTTTCTTAACTGAATTCAAACAATACTATATTGGTGAGAAATGCAAGCCTTACAGGGTCATCCCAATGTCCAGAAAATCAGTGTAGTCCGTTTGTTATAATCTTCATTTTTCTGTTCAGAAAAGTTACTAAGCCTTAACAGTTTCAACCATTTTAATCCAAAAGCTCAGGGGAAAATCATTCTTATGTTATTATTTTAACATTTGTATAACATAAACAAAGCTGGTACATCTTGCCCTCTAATTTAATGAATTTGAATCCACACAATGGAATCTTCAAATGGTTGGAATTAAAAAATAGCAAACTCACAAAGAAAGCTAGCTTTGAATGAACGTTTTAAACGTTTTCTTATCAACGTATAAATAGCGTCCAATTGTAAGACCGTTAGCACAACGAATTCGGTGCAGAGAGCAAACACAAAACGTTAATGTTTCATGGGTGTAGAGCCAAGGGTACAAAGTGCATGACGGCATCGCCACCCCGCCAAGCTTCTCCGCATAAACAAACAGCAAGGGCAACTGGCCTATTTATTAGCCACTATGCTGCCTTCCCTGGTGGATGTGTAGCGTTATACCATTAAAATTTTAAGATTTTCAGTAAGAAAAATATTGGCCCCACCATCTCTTATGAAGTTGGCGCCCATGAAACAACGCAAAATACCATTGCATGCAAACCAACAAACGACCTAACTGTTCAAACCTGAACAGACTTGCAGAATCATGGTTGTTGCGAAATAATGCACAATCCGATGAACAGCCTGAATGTGGGAGTAATCCAGGGAAGGAGGCAGATTTTTCTGATTAAGTAAATTATGAATTACGATTCATTGCTGTTTGAGTTTTGCTTATAAATGTTCGACTAATACATTTTTCGTCCATTTTATGTACACTTCATTTCGCTAATCGGACAAAAAACCCCTGGACGAAAAATCCCCAGACAAAAAATCCCCTAGGAAGGACAAAAAATCACCAACTTCGGAAAACTAGGGCTGAATTACAAAATAGGTAACGCATTCATTTTTCCAACTGATCTAGACTTTACTAAAAGGATTGATATAGGATATTTTTTTGTTTTTGAGATGCGAGCATAGCGAGCATCCAGACCGGCAAACTACATAGGTAACGCATCTATTTTTCCAACTGATTTATACATTACTAAAAGGATTGATATAGGATATTTGTTTGTTTTTGAGATGCGAGCGTAGCTAGCAGATCAGCAAACTATATAGGTAACTTATCTATTTTTCCAACTGATCTTTACTTTACTAAAAGGATTGATATAGGATATTTTTTTGTTTTGAGATGCGATGTTTGTTACCCATCATTTCAGCCTATATACTTAACGTAACGCATCTATGTTTCCAACTGATCTATACTTCACTAAAAGGATTGACATAGGATATTTTTTTTCCATTGATAAGATGACCATGTTTGTTACTCAAGCATCTTTGTTATTTGTGAAACCTGCAAATTATTATTTTGAATGATTTAATAACTCGATATCCCCTTTTCATTTAGTTGACGCTTCCTGCTCCATGAGAAGGTGGTAATGAGAGCGTAAGACTTCGCATAGCTTAGGTGCTTTTTATTCGACTTCATTATGTCAAACCTCTGATATCTTCATTTGGTGTACCTCAGCTTTCGTGTACGAAAGTGAAGCAATCATCTCAGTTTTTGAACATGTCAATTGATACCATTGATAAGTATT
This sequence comes from Creontiades dilutus, assembly GCA_031894815.1. NCBI lineage: Eukaryota > Metazoa > Arthropoda > Insecta > Hemiptera > Miridae > Creontiades > Creontiades dilutus. The sequence goes on along the minus strand of JAVIWC010000760.1, from coordinate 16,336 downwards.
GTGAGTCATGAAATGATTAATGTTTCCCTGAAATTAAGCAGAACAATGTGATATCTTTGTTATGTTGTGAAACCGAGTCGGTCCTTGTTTGGACATTATATCGTTCTCGAGCCTGATTTAATAACTCGATATCCCCAGATTCTCATTTTAAGTTGCTTGCAGAGAACGGAAACGCTCTTTCCTAGTGGAATCAGATTTGAAATCGTTCACGAAATGTTGCTTTCGTCAGTAGTTTGCGTAAGTTAAACTACGTAGCTCGTACTCCCAGTGGTGATTTTATTCGGCACTTCATTATGTCAAACCTCCTATCTATATAGTTCATTTGACGCGCCCAAATGATACAATGTGCAAACAAGGACCAATGATCGCTGTATATTCCTGGGGAACTTGGAGCAATCATCTCATATGTTATTGCTCGTGAATTAATATTTTTCCAAACGAAAGAAGACTGGAAGTAAGCTAATACTGAGTCATCTCAACTCAAAGTTCGTGGTCAACGTCATAAACAGTAGCATAGTATCGAGATTTGTAGAAAGCTAACCTGATACAGAACACTAATTATGCATAATCAGCAATTATATTCTTCAAGCACGGGATTCTAGCTTTCATCCATTATTACTCATGATTAATATGAACACAACTTAATTTTAATCTTAACAAAATTTGATCCAAAAAAGAAATGTATGACGACAACACAGGCATTATAATGGATTGCCTTCAATCTTACCTCGCCTGCGTCATCATAGTCATCTCGTGCATTATTCAGTTTGTTTATCTGGTTTTGCACAGTTTTGTTTTTACCTATTTCTGACGTTAGTGTAAGTATCACATGCTTCCGAATAAATTAAGGAATAAAGGTATGAACAAATGGGTCTCAAAATTTCCCATCTTTATCCACGTGTGCGATTTTATCAATAATAGATCAAGCGTTAAGAGGCAAGTACCTAAAATCGTAGGTATTGATGTTGGCAATGTCCAACTGGGTACAGAGGTCAAGCGTCCTGACAATCCGAATGTTATTGGCAAATAGTGACGTCACCTTATAGGCCTTCAGCCAATAGGCACTTCCCACATATCCCTGTTTTTGATAAGCTGACAAGCAACCAAGTAGGAAAGTAAAAATCAATAAAAGCATACACAGAGACAATAAGTGTTAACACATTCTGATCTATTTGTCCAACTGATCTACTTTACTAGAGGGATTGATGTAGGATATTTTTTTGTTTTGAGATCTAGACCATCTACTCTACTACTAGTCAGAACACACATCGAAAGCGTGGACCTACATTGATAGGAGACATCGGGGTTTTTCTATATGTGGGTCTTATCAGGAAGGGGTCACCTATTCTCGACTTCTACCAAGCTTTCCCCCTCCACAATCTGTTTTTAACGCGTTCACTTCTGATAGAAAGTGCCATGGGGTCAGCGGTGAGTATACAGTTGGGCTGTCAATGGTCAGGTGAGCTGTACCCAGTCAATATTCCAGTACCCACTAGAGTTGCTCTTGCCCCTCAGTACCCAGAGGGGTGATCCCCATTAATGTATGGCAGCTACATGATTCGTAGGTTTTCTAGTAACATACCTCCTCAATGGATTGATATATAACAAATTGTATGGTTTCAGATGGTAATGATAATGGAAGGCAGCAGGTTTTGTTGAAGTCCATTCTATGGCATACAAGCGGGCCTGGGTACATTGACTTGACGCAGCCAAGGCCGCTCAAGCCTGACGAAGAAACTATCCTTAGCGTTGAAGAGCTCAGAAATCGTGATATGCCGAGGTAATCTTCAGTAGGCTGATTGTAGAATATAGCCCACACCATCATTCATTAGGGATTCGATCAATATTGCCTTTGCACGTGTACTTTAGTGGCAGATCCTATAGCTCCTTTCCGTAGCAAGAGTGTGCTCGATTTTACTCAACTTTGGGAGGCTTACAGGTTTTGCCTTTGCCAACGCAGAGCTCGTCATCCTATGTTGTTCTAATAAATTACTAACTATGTTTCTACTCAGCTATGCTAATTTCAAAAGCAACTTAGTAGGATAACTCAGTCGATAAGATACAATAAGAAATTGATGTTTTTAAAAAAACAAACCAAACTGAAGACTACAGAAATGAACTGTGGGAGTTGCTAAAATGCATCTGAATCTAATGATAAGAAACACCGCGGAGGAACACCGAAACCATCGGGAGATGACGTTGAACGTTAGCCTCAACTCAATTGTGCCTAGATTCCCGTTCATGGTGAGCAAACACCATGAGGAGCAGGAACTCTCTAATGTACCCAGTATTAACACCATTCAATGATTATCTGTGGACCAATTCAGGGTACAAGGACTTTCTGATGCAGCAATAATGAGCCGTTGTGTAATAATTTGCCGCGGTTTTATTTTTTTTTTTTTTTTAGGTACAACACACAATCTGCTGAGGAGCATAGCCCTCGCTACCCGTACTGCATAGTCTGGACTCCTATCCCCCTCATCACGTAAGCCAATTCTGTGATTATTTTCTATGAAGGGACGTTATAAGTGTCCATAGCAAAAATATTCGTGCTCTTGAAACTAACCTAGTTCTTACTACATTCTTACTACTGCTGAGTACTTGTAGGAACTATACTCATTAGTTCGTAAAGGTAATGGAATTCCTTACTCCTTTCATGAAAGAAAAATCTATTCAGAAAATCGTCTACACCATCGTGTAATGCTTGACAGCGTTTTCGATTATGCTGATCACACCAAGACAAGTTATTCTATTTACAACTGGGTCACACCAATTGCTGCCTCAGCCTTTATCACTTGCTGCCTACCAACCAACAGATGGCCGATGGGTTTTACTTGATCCTGGGGAGATGGTGGTATTGCCCTTCTTTCTAAAAATTTGTGTGAGAAGGTTGCTAATGACTCCTGAAGCGAAAAACAAATGAATATTATTGTTAAAACTTCATTCTGTTGCCTTTTGTGTTTTCAGATACATTTTTCCACTCATCGGTCACATGGGTATCTGTAAATCAAATGGGGTGATCAGAGATTTTGCGTCGTCCTATTACGTCAGTGAAGACAACATGGGATTCGGAAATCCAACGAAAATTGTTCAGCTGGACCCGGACAGAGTCAGAGGGAACGTAGCCTGGGACACTGCTATAGAAGAAGCTGCTCATGTATACGAACATAGAATGGCAAGTGCTCCTTTACATACTCTTACTTACAACGGAACAACTGTAATTTGAAAAAGTAGAAAAAACGTCTGCCAAGTGGATGTGGCACATAGCTTACTCGTATCCATAACATATGCATCGTTCAATGATGGTTCAATATGTTTCGATCCAAGCTCGAGGCTAAAACTGTATTTTCTCTTTATTACTCACGAGGACCATCTTTACATCAGTCTGATCAATCCCTGAAAATTTCATCGAAATCAGTCATGAACTCCCAGAGTTACGCGTGTAACAAGGATTTCACGTTTGCGCATGCGCAAAGGCTACTATTGATCTTGGGGTCATGAAACCTATAGGGGACCATCTACACTCCAACCCGCACAATCCCTGAAAATTTCATCAAAATCGGACTATAACTTCGTGTAGTTTTGCCCGTAACAAGGATTTGCTGACAGACACAAAACCAAAATTGTTCAGAAAGGTCTAAAACGTAAAATGCGAGTGGAATTTTTGATATTTAGACAAAAAAAATTTCACATTCCGAAAGTGAAAACAATGCTTCCCCTACCTTGGTAGACTCGGAAGCAAAATCCTTCCCGTTGAGTGTATAAACCGTGATTTGACGGTGATGAATGTGACGTAGTGCATGACAGGATCTTGTCGTCTGACATTTTGTAAAATGTATGAAAAACAATGAGAGGTAGACAAACATAATAAGCAGAAATGTATAGGTAAAAAAGTAATTCCAAACACTTTTTCAATCAAATTAAAGATCAGATCATTCGTGTAGGCGCTAATTAGTATTCTCTGTAACATCATCCGACCCTTCTACAATTTTGAATTTGGAAAATTCCGTTCTTAGCACACTCTTGACAGAACGTCCATGCGGATTATCAGGTTTGGGCTATTCGATTGAGTGTGTAATGTTCTACAGATATATTAAGTTTCTAAATAGGAGTTACAAAGCTTGATGAAAAAACTTGATGTGAAATGATCTACACGAGGGAAAATTTAAATTTATCTTAGAATTGTTGGTCCAAGTTTGAATTCCACACTAAAAATGGTAAAGTTCTAATAGCTTCAGGTTGTATAAATCGTTTACCGCATTTCTTTTCTTTATTCCTTTTAGGAATAAGAAAAACTATGAGAGACAGACAAACATAATAAGCAAACATTTATAAGGGAAAAAAGTAATTCCAAACCAACTTCTTCAATCAGGTTAAAGATCAGATCATCCATTTAGGCGCTAAAAATTATACGGGAATGAGCAATCAATGGTTGATGCCAATGCACTTTACTAGCAATTGGCAGAACTAAACAGTATAACTCTCTAGCAACAGATTTGTTGACTGTAATCGATCACATGACTGAATAGATCACATGGCTGTGTTTTTGCTCCTCCCTAGCCACACACCATACCAAATACATGTCAAATATCTTGTATGGAAATGAGCAATCAAATGATCATGCCATACTGGATACATATCAGCATAGATTTGTTGACTGTAATGATCACAGAACTCGAGTTCTACATACACCAGAGCAATAAATGATCAATGCCAATGCACTGTTTATCTACTGGCAATCGTTGGAACACACACCATATTTTGTACGGGAATAACTCTCTAGCAACAGATTTGTTGACTGTAATCAATCACATGACTGAATAGATCACATGGGTGTGTTTTGATTATTATTAATACTGATTATTAGTATTCTGGTATCTTCTGTAACTTCATCCGACCCTTCTAAAATTTTGAGCTTGGAAAATTCCGTTCTTAGCTGGTGTTACTCTCTTGACAGGACGCCCATGTGGATTATCAGGTTCGGGCTATTCGATTGAGTGTGTAATATTTTACAGATATAAGGTTGGTTCAAGGTTTGACACCGTCTGTTGACAGAAGTTGACATTTGTCCCAATGCCTTTTGATTCACTGTTGAGTTCTATCCAACAGCACACTGGCAAGACCTGGAACGCCAAGCCGTCAACTAACTATTATAGCGTCACTTCACTATATGACTCCAATTGAATGAATTCCTTTTCTTTATATTTTGTAAAATCTGTTGTTTTCCCCACTAAAAAAGTAAAGTTCTGAGGCCGTGTCTTACGTGGAGAACAAACGCGGGCGACGCAATTTTGACGAATCGTGTTTGATTCTAAAACGTGTGTCTTACGTGAGGTTGCACATTGCATTAGTCGCCAAAGCGGCATACGCCATATTTACAGGTTCCTCCAGTGTAATTTTATACCAGTTTTATTTTATATTCGGAAAAATGCCTTGTTTTTCCTAATTTTTACTACCAACGAGATCAGTCGAATCATTTGGCATGACAAGTGAAACACAACAGGCAAGAAGTCACAATCGTGGATCTGACTCGGAAATTTCTCTCTGGAACAACTTTTTTCAATATTTTACAGGGAATTTATCAGGTAATTGAACGGTGTATTCATTTACAATAAATAATTGATTATAAGGTCGTTTAACTTACTTCAAAACTTGTCTCTTTCGCTACAGCATCTCAAGGTAGGTCTGCGAGCCTCCTGTTTTTATATATCTTGCTTTTTTGTTCCACAAAACTTCTCTTTTTTGCACTTCCAATATTATCGCTTCCATGATGAACATTTAAAGCAAGCCACAAAGGCAATAATTGACTAAAAAAGCAATATCAAAGACGAATGAATAATGTCAACAACTGCAGGTTAACCTGCAAAAACGTAAACAAATAAGTACTCGATTGAGCGACAAAATTCAAACCAATTTGAAAATCAAACCAGGCGACGCGAGCGATTTTCGCGACGAAAGCGACTACCGCGACGCCACGTTGCTAGGTAAGACACTTCCATAGGATTCTATTGTTTGATCGCGCTAACAGATCGTGATGGTCGCTCGCTCGCTCGCATTCGTTTCCCATGTAAGACACGGCGTAATAGCTTCAGGTAGTATAAATCGTTTATCTCATTTTTTTCCTTCATTTCTTTTAGCATAACCTGTGCTGTGACAACTGCCATTCAATGGTGGCTCTTGCATTGAACAAAATGCAGTACGAGGGAAAAACAAATTGGAACCAAGTCAGCGTCTGGTGCCTCTTTGTGTGCAGGGGGAAATATTTAGGGTAAGTAAAAAGCGCAGACTTACATTCTAACTATGTTAGAGCAGGGATAAAAACTGTGTGTGTTTCCTTAGCTACTTGAGGTCGATTTATTAATCACATCTCACGCATGATACAACTTCATCTATTGTGTGGTAGAGATCTTATTCAGATGAGAATGTTGTAGATTAATTAAGCACAGCTCAATTATAAATACAAATGGCTTTGGCAAGATGGCGTCTGCGTACGTGTTCCCAGTGAATGGCGAATCAAATGACTTCCTAATAAATTGTTTTCCTTTATTAAACGGTTTACATAATTTACCTTTAGTAAAGTACTCAGGATATCTAAAATAGTTAACAAAAACAACTTAGGTTGTTCACCCATTTTCAAGCTCTATTTCCCATTAAAAATTATCTGGTCCTCCGATCAGTAGGGGTGAATATTACCGACGTTTGTGAGTTTATCCCACAATTTACTTCATCAAAAAGACCTTTTTCTTATTAGAGAAGAGGTATAATGTAATTCAAATCTTTTGATTCAATTATATTCATTTTTATCCTTTTTAAAATTATTTTCAACAATGAAAGCCAAGAAAAACAATTGTTTAACTGCTTCAAAATTTGTTCATCCAAGTTTTAAGATCCATAAACTTCGAATATGGAATTTAAAAAAATAATAATTAAAAATGCTTTTTTAATTTTAAAGGGGGGGGATTGGAGGAATGGCTCGCAAAATTTTAATAATCAAGGCAGGGGTTATAATCGTTACTCAAGGGGACATAGGATTTAAAGGCATTTAGCCATGGGCGAGGGAGGAGGGGCGTCAGGGCAGTCAAAATAAAAAGCTAGTGGTCATAATCACGCTCTGCTACCATATAACATGGATCCATCCATCACAACTTTCAGGAATAATATTAAATTGAATTTGTTGAACCACATATTTTCAATTTATATGCTTTGTTCCAGGTGGGGAGCGGCTGCAAAGACTCTGCTACCATTTTGCATCTTCATCTTGATGATCGCTCTTGTGTACGTTGGGCTCAAATTTTTTCCCGGCTAAATGTTAACTGCGGGCTTCCAGCTCGCTTCTTCAAATATTGTGTAATGCATGTTTCTTCGGTAAAATGATTTCTATACCGACTTGAAAATGAAGTTTATACTGAATGTGGACATTTTAATTTGTCTGCAGGATGGGCGTTAGCGGACTCTAGGAAGACAATGAAGCGATCAAGCCACTAACCATCTAAAGTGCCATAACTTAGGTGTTCGTTAATGGTTGGCAAAAAGGGGATCCCTCCTTAATAAAAAGTGCTTTTTGTCCTTTCATCTTATTTTCGATTACTAAAAATCTACTGATAAGACATCTAATGGTCGGAATGATACCTACTTTAAAACTTGTTTCAAATCATCGGTATGGGTTATTTCAGAAAGTATTGCGTAACGTCACAGTTACCTCGACTTTAAAACTAATTGAATTGAAGTATTTGGAACTATATATATTTTGAAATAGTGAAATGAGTAATGACGAAATCCGTTTCTACGAATAATTTATATAGGCATGGAATGGATCTTTATGGATTCATAGGGGTGCCAGTAAATATGATTAGTCCGCTGGCGTTCTTATGAAGTCCGTTGAATTAAGGTTCAATTAAGACCAACCAGTTAAGTTGGGCTCCATTGTTCATCCCCAGACGTCATATTCATCTTGCATCAGAGATTAAGGTCATGTTTGCAATTCCTTATTTTGCAAGAATCCGTGCTGCATTTCGTTTGAGAGGTGAATACTTTTTCCATGAAGTAAATGGGGTAAATTCCCATGGAAACTTTCACTTTTTTCATTTCTGTTCCTAAAATTTTTCACCCAACTGATTCGATTTATGGCCGTTCAGAGTGTAAGAACTGATTCGAATCATTTACTTCACCGTCAATGAAAGTCCTTCATCCCCCATTTAATATTAGTCCGATGTGTATGCATTGCTTAGTGAGATTGAGTGTCAGGCCTCATTGTGGCTGTTATTCGTTACTCATTGCACATTTTTCAGAAATTTCAAACTGCTGGAATTCATTGAGAGCATCAGTTAACTTATTTTGTATTCATTCACTTTGAATTGGCATTCATAACTCAAAGTGCTATGTTGAAATTTTACAGCCTTTTGTAACAATCACATTTTCCAAGGTGCAATGATGCTGCCTATAAAGTTCACAGACACTACCTCAAACCAACTGGTCTATTGTAACTTCGAAAATGTTGACTGCTGATTGAGTGAACTCTGTTTTCAAAATTTGAAGAAAACTACCCGAATCAAACAAAACGATATGATGAACGAAACAGTATCTTTCCACAGAAACGATTTAAACACTTGCTACTTGTTTCCATTCTTTTGTAGCAAGGACAGGAGTTTGAGGTGTCAATATTTTTGGGAAAGTGAAAGGGTGCGAGCGTAGCTAGCATCCAGACCAGCAAACTAAACGATAGGAGATTGTTGCTTTCAAACCCAAAAGTGTTGCTTTCATTCCTATTTCTGTTTCTTCTGATCTATACTTTACTAGAAGGATTGATGTAGGATATTTTTTTGTTTTTGAGATGCGAGCGTAGCGAGCATCCAGACCACCAAACTAGACGATAGGAGATTGTTGCTTTCATTCCTATTTCTGTTTCTTCTGATCTATACTTTACTAGAAGGATTGATGTAGGATATTTTTTTGTTTTTGAGATGCAAGCGTATCGAGCACCCAGACCACCAAACTAGACGATAGGAGATTGTTGCTTTCAAACCCGAAATTGTTGCTTTCATTCTGTATTTATGTTTCTTTTTTTGTTTAAGATGCCCGTAGACCAAAACTAGACGATATAGATTTTGCTTTCAAACCCGAGATTGTTGCTTTCATTCGTATTTATGTTTCTTAAAAACCCCATATTGTTGCACAGCTTAGGTATTAATCAGGTATTAATGTTTACTAACACGTTTCTTCGATTGATATATCGATACTGTGGGCCTATATCGATATGGCGGGGGACGGTGTGATAACTTATCACTGATAAGAGGTGCGTTACCTATTCTGTGGTTCTACCAAACCTAGTGTAGGTAACCATACAACAACTAACACTGCTACAATGCAGCTAATGTAGCACGGAGAGTAAGAAAGGAGAAACGGCAAGAGTTTTACCCCTTCTACTGAGAGCGTAAACCCTTTTCAAGAATGAGTAATATTGATACTCTGAAGGTCTCCATTGACGTGGAATTCGCATGTATATCAATTTATTCCATGATCTATTAAACCAAACATGAAATAATTGCATCACAACTCTTCGGGCGAGGGTCAACCGAGAGACCTCGACAACAAATGTCGTTAGTGCATGCTATAATTTGAAATAATTGGTAAGGCGTATGTTCTATTACACTAATTTTCTTCAGTTCGATAGTATGTTTGCAAAAACAGATTCCTTTTCTATATCTCAGACATTAGAAACCATCATTATCATCCCTCTTTTTCACATCTCTTTATGTTCACTTTGCGTTCTTCGTAAGAATATCTATGTTACTTCGGACGATATTCTCCCACATTTAGGTAAAACTGAAGTTGTGATGCATTTTTTACAAGATGTACAGTACAGGATTAACAACTGCTACCTACAATCTGATCCTCGCATACTTATTTTCCTTATGTTTCACAATATGAACACCTACAATAATCAAAATATAGGAAACAATCAACTCTTGAACCAATTTCTTTGTTAAGTTTAATGATGTACTTACTGATCGCTAATGTTTCTGTTTTATCGATTTGAACATAGATTTTATTATTTATTATATGGAGATAAGCCATGGACCTCAATCCGTGTATAGTCCATACATTTTGGATGGAGTTTTTTCAAAGTACCTCACATATACCTACTGTAAAATTGTAGCTCGTCCTTCATTTTAAGACTGCTTCTTTCAACATCAGTCCGAGAACATATTGTAGATAGAAACAAACTTTGACTTGTATATGTAAGAATAATATCATTTAAAGCGACAATTTGATCATTAGGAACGATAACCAAACGACTCATTTATCGACAACAGTGTTTGTTGAATAGTTTATTACATTTTCAAAAAAATACATGCGTAGATATATTTTCCTTCTGAATTTACAGTTAGGCTCTCTCAAATCGTCATAAAAACATCCTATATCAAATGTTTAGTAAGTACTAAATAATTATAAAATAGATGAAGTTACCTATACTGTGATTCAGCCAAGTTTTCAGAACCTCTTCATTTAATCGTCCATTACCGTCTCCCATGAATGTAAAACGACTCCTTTTGTGGCAATACTCAATTTCAAACAGAACATTTTTTAGATACCTCATAATTTAAAAAACAGAACAATTTATTTCAAAATCCTTTCATGACAAGTAACCAAAGATATCGAAAATAGAAAACTCATTCTAGTGGAATTTTGAGCCATTCTGCAAGAAATAACTTTTTATGACGTTCTGTCCCTCATCACTTTTAGAAAAAAATAAAGTTAAAATTCCCCTCATTATGTACCTGCATGTAGTTAAATGCTCTAGTTATCTCATATTTCATTAAATTTTTTTGAAATTTATATATTTTTTTCAATTTATACAGCTGGATGCAAGTATTTGATACTCTCTCAGCATCAGTGAACTGCAAAAAGACAGGTCACCTGTGGCATGGATATATATTTTTTAAAAACCTAAATACCACTGGATTCTAGTTTAATTATGATATTCTTTTAATAAATTAAAAGATGGTTAATTATTAAATCCCTCACAGCTGGTACATAAAGAATCCGATGTTAATCAGTTTCCTATAGTTACTGCAATCTAACTGTAATATCCAATTCTTCCTTGGCCATTGAGTTGTTCTAATGACAACATGAGGTGAACATGTGAAATGATTGCAGTCGATTCTTGTGCGAAAGTTAATTACAACCAAACTAGTGGAATACCCAATGCATATTTATTCACTAACATCATTCAAAATCCAATAATCTTCGACAATTGCGACGAGACATAGCGAAGAAAACACAGGTTAAAACGACAATAACAGAGGTTTATAAGAATGTGCCTAGACTTGCCCCTCCAACTCTGAGGCGAAAACAGCGCACTCTAGGGGGTAGGTACGATCCTACTTAGATGTATAAAAATCACATAGAGAGCCAAAAAGGTCACAGTTCCTCTCACAAAAGAGTTCGCCTTTGCTGAGAGAAGGCCGTGCTGTCACATGACAACACCCGCCACGGACTGAACTCATCATGTTGTCATACGACAACTCCCGAACTGAAAGTGTTAATGACCTTAATGTTGACATTGAATAATAAATTTGATAACAGCCAAAATTGTGTAATCATCTAATATAATATTGATCAGTGTTTGTAAATGAGACCTTCAGGAACTCATCACAAGGACGTTTTTATGTTTACTAGGCGCCGGTTGGCCTTCTGGAGGCAGCGGCTGGTCAAGCGGTTATGGGGGCGGTAGTGCCTGGAAAGGACTAGGTATGCTCTTTTCCCTACCTACATACCTAAATGTCTGGTTGCCTCTAAATTCTTCTCTTGCAAAACCGCTCAAAATACTCCTTACGGCCACGTTACAGTATTACGGATACTCTAAAGCTAAGGAAATCATGTGTTAAGGACAACTTTTCAGATGTAGTTCATCTATGCACCTAATTACTTATCAAGTTCTAATGTAAGGTTTACGATTAATTACAGGTGGTGGTGGATGGTCGGGTGTGGCACATAGCTTCCTCGTATCCATAACATGACTGTTCATTCAAAAATTCATCATTGAAAATTATTATTGACTAAAACTTCATTTTCTCTTTATTACTCACGAGGACCAATCTTTACATCAGTCCGAACAATCCCTGAAAATTTCATCAAAATTGGTCAAGAACTCCCGGAGTTATGCGCGTAACAAGGATTTCGTTTGCACATGCGCAGAGACTACTATTGATGCGGGGGTCATGAAACTTATAGGGGACCATCTACACATCAAACCGAACAATCTCTGAAAGTTTTGTCGAAATTGGTCAAGAACTCCCGGAGTTATGCGCATAACAAGGATTTCGTTTGCACACGCGCAGAGACTACTATTGATCCGGGGGTCTTGAAACTTATAGGGGACCATCTACACATCAAACCAAACAATCTCTCAATCGAACCAAGAGGTTAACGTGATTTTTCAGAACTAGTTCTGTCGTCGTCAAAACAGCACATTCCGAAAATGCTTCCGCTACTTTGGTAGACTCAGAAGCAATAGGCGTGTTTGGTTCTGAACCTCTTGTAAAAACAAACCTATAGATTGCAAATTTTTTTCATTGTTGATTGTAACATTTCGTAATGTTAACCCTGACAGGTAAACTTGGGCCCTTATTGGGGTTTGTAGTTCTAAGTGGTATCTATACATCGCAGTTTTACCAAAGTGACTTTAGGGCCACAATTTTGTTGGTCTTAATTTGTCTTTTAAATTGTAAATAACGTAGTACTAAAAAATTATTACATAATACATGGTCTTGAATATTACCATTTGATTTACAATCCATTGGAATAATCTTGGATAACGGAGCGTTCTAAGGAGAAATCATATGTGTACGTAGTTTCGAGTTTATCTTTGAGGGAGGCCATTTGAGCTCGATAGGAGTCAAACTCTGTCTTGGAGCGTGTGCGAGCCGTAAGGAGAGACGGTGCCAAGACAAATGGCACTGAATCAAGCGGATTGGTGACAACAGGGCGAGCAGGAGCACCTATGGTCGACTCAGGGGCACGGTACGGTGACGCAGGGGTGCCGTAAGATGGTATCGGTGCATACGGATTTGGTGGGTACTGCGCTAGGTAGGGGTAAGGCGCTGCAGGAACCGCGTCTGGCCGTGGTATGGGCGGGTAAGGGGGGAGCGGTGATTCGTACGTCGATCTATTTGTCGTCACAGCCGTGAAACCTACAACATAAAGTGGTTGGTTTAGTACAAATGGTTTGTATTACTAGCCGACCCAGCAAATGTTGTTTTGCCTTATAAATTATTTCCAGTTTCTAGATAAATTCTAGTGTAGACAAAAAGTAACTTAATTATTATATGTGTGTGAGTAAAAGTAAAAAAGTAAAGTAAACAAGGAATTTCACTTTGGGTTTTCGTACGACTACCCGGAGGTGTTGCAGACGTTGCCAGCCGTCCTCTAGAGAGGATCAGTGCTTGAACGGAGGATTGAGAAAGTAGGCTCTTGTATTTTGTTAAAATCTAATTGTTAAAATGGTCTCACCTTCTGGAGTTTCATGAGAGATGAAGACTTCTGGAGACTTCCGTTTACTTCCAAACAGCCAATTCATTCTGAAACAAACTCAAATTTCAAATGAAAACCTCCACACACGTTTAATAATTCAATAGATAATATGAAGTGTCGAGCAAATAAGCAAATTACAAGGTAGATCAGACTTTATGAGATGATGCACAAGTACTTTGATTTAGTCATTTGATAAAAGTAGGAAGACAGTGTAGGTCAGGGGTGCTCAAACGGTCGATAGTGCTTTTTTAGTAGATCTTGAGAAGAAACTTTTTTTTAATAAGTAGGTAACTAAACTACAAAAAATCATTACGTAATAACATTGCTTGCGGCAAAAGGCGGCTTAATCAAAGGAACGCGAGATTATATCAAATATACATCTCAAAGCTACAGCATCTGATACAAATTTCTGGGGTTTTAAGATTGAGAGTTGTGCTGGCTCAAGAACGAAAGGTTGAGTAGAAGTGGGAAAGATGGGTAATCGGACAACAAAATCCCCAGGGCGGACACAAAAAAATCCCCAATTCCGAAAAACTAGGGTTGAGTCTCATCGAACAAGGAATTCAATGTTCTTGTATTAATTGAAAACAAATGAGGTAAGAAAACAGCTCGATTGCTGACAGGAGGTTAGGCGCCGGGTTCCAGTGGATTACCTCCATGTGCCATATAAAAAGTAATTGAAAGTATAGCTGAACCACTAACTCACTCATATTGCTCAAGTTTCTTCAAAGTTCTGTTCCCTCGCAGATTCAAAATGGCAAAATTGATGCATGATAAGGAGAAAAAACTGATCTATCCCACTACCGAGCCATTTGTTTGATACGCGTTAAGGCCAAGATATTAAGAAGCTGCTCAAATCCCCGTCAGTGAGCTTCCATGAAACCCACCAAAGGATTAAAGCAATTTGGGTTTGAAGGAGGTGGAAATACACATTACGTCTTATTCGAGGTCACTGATGAAATGGAGACGGAATCAGGATTTCATATAACAGAAAGTCATAAGGATCCTGATGAACCATTAAAAATTCTATTTGTACTACTTGCTCTTCGTCTATTTGAGATCAACATGAAGAAAAAGAAGTTAGGATCGCACTACAGTTCAACCAAGAATGGATTAGACTCTGTATCCGAATCAGAATCCGAAGGAAGTTAGCGAAGAAAACAACTTCCTGGCAGCAACAGTAAAGGTTCCACGGGGTTGAGGTTCCGGAGGTTTCCCTGGCAAGATAATTAGTCACGTGATGTTTGTTGACTTCGTAGTAACCCCAAGGGATATTAATCGAGGCGGGCGAATAACCAACATCCATTCTCGGAGACGAGTGGTTAGGGACTTGGATGAGGACATTGGCCAGTGACTTCGAAGCTCGTGGCCCAGCTTTTATCAATATCCTATAAATTACTTTACGGCTGTACCAAGTTAGTTTGGGCAACCGTATACGTTGTATTAGTACTAACGTGCACTCAATTGTGAAAAGCTAATATCCATAAGAACCTAAATTTGGAATATTTACTTTGTACGCATTACGTTTGTTTGACGATGAAGAAGCACATTTCAAATAAAACTGCACAGAGAGCTGCCGCGACGGAAGCCAGGAACGGTGGCTGATTTTTAACTGTAATTCGTAAGCACTTCGTTTAATTCACAACATCATTGCCATGCAATCTAATTTTTACAAAATAGTTCTGTCATTATAACTACGCTGCCTGAACATTACGAGAATCAGGTAGGTAACTTACTGTAGAGAATTAGGGAGCTGAAATGGACACGCAATTAATCCAAAAATGAAAGTTTACAGGAGAAACAAAACCCATGTTAGAGCACCGATTGTTAGCAAAGCTGTATTGACAGAACTTAGTAACGGTACAACCTACCAGGAGATGAGGGAGAATAGGGAGAAATTTAGGCTTTTCCTCACGCTGTTCACATAGTAACACTGGTAATATTAGCCTATAAAGAGAAAGTATAACATAAATTGCTCTAATAAATTCCACCCTGCTCTAAAGTTGATGTTACAACAATTCCAAGAATGACTTGCATATACTTCCAAGCTACAACGATGAATTAAGGAATCGTTTCGGTAATTAGCGAAATCATAATACCCCGCTACCACATTCTGACTCTGAAATTAAAAATCCTGACCCATGCTGAGCTATGAAAGACATGAAAGAAAGAAAGGCACAGTAGTTTACATAGTCAAACTCAAGTCTCGTTGTCTGAATATAATCGATTTTTTGTCATCATACTTGTGTTCAGTAGCACAGAATAACCCTAATGAAGTGACAAAATATACTTAAATGCTGAATCATAATTTGACATTCATCTAAACTGTTCAAATAAAGCATACTTCCAGATTCGACGCATTACGGACATATTCAATTCGTCGTCGTTCATAACAAATGACATCTGTGTTGTAGCTATCTATGGTTTTGTCTGAGTCTGGCTCGTATTTTCCCTCGCTCTTCTTGCTTTCTTTTTTCCCCTCTTCGTCTTTTAGTTTGCCGTCTTTTCGTGGCTTCCTTACTTATCACTATTTCTCCTTCAGTTTTCCAGTCCCTGGTTCTAGCACAGGGGCCAAATGTCATTGACCCCGGGGAGCCAGAAAAGTTAAAACACGGACAAAAGTCACTTCGCACGGAGATGTTAAAAATATTCCGCTTGTACCGGGATTGAACCCAGGACCTCTCGGTGGTGAGTCCGATATGCTAACCACTCTCCTACGGCCCCGATATTGAAGACAAATGGGTAATAGTGATATACAACAGGGTGTTCCCAACTAAATTTTTCTTGCGAACGCCTTCATCAG